>APFE030002273.1:29643-42422 GCA_000404065.3 Pinus taeda
CCTAAGTGAATGAAAAGTGCCGTGTTCAAGAGTGGTTAACTGCTTTTCAAAAGACAAAGGATAACAATCAGGTTCATTTTCCTCTCTTTTCCCCCACCATTTCTGGCAAGTACCTCTTTATTTTTTACAAGCTTGAGGAGGATAACATTTGCTTGGTTATAAGCTCATCCTTCGGATGAGTCCAACTTAGTTTAAGATTTGAACCCTAAGAAGGAGTGGTCTGTTCTTGTTTGAAATTGAACAGATCCTTTACTGTTAAATTTTAACGAGCCCAGTATAGGAGAAACTCAGTGTTTTTCAATTTTAGGGAGTCAGAAGAAAAACTTAAGAAAACTCCATGGTTGTCCTTTTTCGTAAATTTGTGTCTCCCAAGCTCGAAAAAAGTATACAATAATACTTGAGAGAACCGCTTGACCATTACGATCAAGGAGTACTTTTCATAATTAGTGCCTTCAATCTGAAAAAGTAAAAAAGCGATCGAAAACACGTCGTTTTATTACCAATATTGAACTTGAAATGACAAAAGTCTGACAATATTTTCATGTTTATACAGTCAGAAAAGAGCTGTAAGTGGACCGTCCTTTTAATTCCGTTTTAACGAGTCTAAAAAGAAAAACTCTGCAATCTTTTCATATTTTACGAGTCAAAAAAGAGCTTAAAGAGGACTCCTATGTTTTTTGTTGAAAATGATCAATTCTCCCTGAAAACCCAATGTTCTGCACAAAAACTGCAAACATTACTCATATCTATTTAAAATTAATAAAAATGCATCAAAAGTGACCTTTTTAAAGTGAAAAATAAACAAATTAAAAATTCATTTATTCAAAAAATCTTATAGAAAGGGCTTTTGCAAATTCATTTTCACTGTTTGATTTTGGAGTAAAAAGAAAGAGCTTTTGGTAAGAAAACTTCTTGTGAAGATTGCGGAAAATCCAACCGCTGAAATCGAGAACTGTCCTCTTCAAGTAATCCACATCATCCCTAAATTGCATTTCATTCATTTCATTTTCATTTTTAGGGCTTTAAAATTCATTTTTTAAAGAAATTTATGGTTAAAAGTGGCTCGCGGTGGTTGCGCAGGCGTACCATGTGTACCCTACGAACCCCAACTTTTTCATACAAATGAAAGAGTCGGGGTCCCGCACCTGCCCTTAAGGATGAGTGTGAACCTATGCAATATCCCTAACCCAACGGGTGCAGACCATGCGAAACGCGTTTTGAAACCCTATATTTTCTCATTTGCGCCCAAATGTTTTGAAATTACAATATTCTAAACCGCCTATTTTGCAATGCAGATGCATAAGATGCTTGTTTGGCAGGAAAGAGAACATGAAGATGTGGATCAAGCCACATTACTACATCCACCTTCAATATAGGATTTAAGAGCATGCAGACTATTGAAATTTTGGGCCATACCTGGCATGAGGGCACAGGTAGACTTTCTACAATGGTTGGTAGATAGGTGGAGCACGCAAGACCAGTGTTTCATTATTGGTGGCCACTGGCTCAAAATCAAGCTAGAGGACATTTATTTTTTGACTGGTTTTCCGAAGAGAGGTGAAGGATTATCTCTATTCGGATCTAGGCCAGGTGGCCAGTTTGTCGCTAGTCTCCAACTAGAGTTTTGCAATGTCCAAACTACGGACAAACGGATAGATGTTAAGACCATCACCCATCCTAAACTTAAAATGATTGCATTTACTGTCACCAGACTGTGCGGGAGCGCAGCATTACATCTAGCTACCAGTTCCCAAATGCGCATGGTAGTAAACTACTTCCGAGGCACCATCTTCAACTGGTGTGATGTTGTGTTGGCCAATGAGAAAGCCCAACTGACTAGGGCAAAGAATGGACAACTAAAGAACATTGGATATGGTTACTTAGTTGTGAGCTTTACCCTAGAGAGGGTACCTATGCTGGTTCCACAGCAACTTACTGTTGAGGCTGGACTTCCCCGAGATCCTAGGATTATGCGCTGGGTTGCAATCATGGCTTGTCATCCTGAGGAGGGCACTGAGGTTGTTCGATTCCCACCTAATTATTTTCTTTGGTTGGGAAATCAACTTTTCGTGATACAGGATTTTCCATATGCTAGGATGGATTATCATGGTGATCCAGACATGGCTTTTCCACCAGGAGAGCAATGGGATGATACAGGTAAAATTGTTTTCAACATTTTTCTAAATTATATATTTTTTTTGTTTTTAAATCGTCCAAAAACTGATATTAAAAAGTTTTAAATGTAGATGTGGGTCCACGGCGACCAGCCACTCTCCCACCCTATGAGAGAAGACACCCTGCTGCTACGGTACCAGCCCCACAGGATCAATCAACAAAGACCTTGGCCTAATTGGAGAGTCATCTAGAGCGCTTAATAGTAGATATTCCAGAGACTAGCATAGATGATATTCCTCTTAGGCTTCAGCACTATATGATTGGGGTCCCAGGACCTTTTAGGAGGCTCCTTTGTAGGGTAGCCCGAGCAGTGGTTTCTTATCGTGATCATCATCAGGGATAGGGTGATCGCCTTTGTAGACTTCATATGACATTTATATCTTTTTGTGCTATCATTTTTGCCGATCATAAGGTGTTTTTCAACCTATGATCGAAGACGATGTATATTTTGTCACACTTCTATGTTATGATATATCACTATTACTAGTTATCTTGTATAACATGTTTATGGAATGTTTTTAAATTTACTGTCTTGATTATTGCAAATGTCTATTTAACATTTGAGAAGCAACTGCATCTGCTAATGTGTTTAAATATCTTGGAATATGTTGATATTCAATGTAGTCAAATTCACGTTCCAAGAGACGAACTCTAAAAAATAATCTTAATAATACTGGATTTCTAATGGCATAAACCCTGTTAAGCTATAATACAATGAGTTCAGAATTACAATCAAACTCCGAATCCCAAAAGAGATGGATTCAGATAATAACTCAATCACTGCACTATACTTTGCAATTTTATTCATTGTTTGACCAATGCTTACCCCATTCATAGATACTAACTCGTCAGAGGGTGAATAGATAACCCAAGCTATGAAAGAAATATTCCATGTACTGCGACAGGCACCATCAGCAAAACCAATGTATGTTTGAGAAGACGCCGACATCTGCAATATCAAGAGTAAAACCAAGATAAGCAGGAATAATGACAAAACACACTCTAAACTAGGCACACTCTGTAATCTAAAACACACCAACTAGAAAGAAATCTATTCTAACCAAAATCTCTACACCAAACTTTAAGCATAATATCTTTTCAGGTAAAGCCCATTTCTGGGTTTACTTAAAGAGACACTGACAAAATCTACTAATTCATAGGCCCCTTTGGCTAGCTTTCGCTTAACAACAAAAGGACCATGCCACATGGGTACGAATTTTCCAGCCCCTAGCTTATCGTTAGCTTGATCGTATAATAAAACTAGGTCCCCTTCCGAAAAATTATGAGGTGTAACATTTCGATCATACTGAGCTTTTATCCTTTTTGCATGAGTCTCAATTACTAAATCAGCATCACGTCGATTCTCATCTAATTGAGCTAAGTACAACAAACGTTTTTCCTCTTTGGAAGTGGCTGGATGTAATTCTATGGCTATTTGCAACGACGGAATTTCGCATTCAATGGGTAACACGACTTCCAACCTGTAAACAAGTTGAAAAGGAGTGAAATCTGTTGATGTTTTGACTGAGGTTCAGTACACCCAAAGCGCTGAAAATAACATGTTATGCCAATTCGACCAATGAAAACCAATGATTCGTCGGATCATGTGACTAGAACTTTATTAATTGCCTCGACTAGACCATTAGCCTGTGGGTAATATGGAGTAGAGCTATCATGACGCAGGCCAAGTTGATCTGCTAGCTCAGTCATCATGATGTTTCGGAAATGGCTCCCATGATCAGTGGTAGTTGCTTGAGGAACACCGAACCTAGAAATTATATGATTGAAAATGAAAATAGCAACAGTTTTGCCATCTACCGAAAATGTAGACATCGCCTCGGCCCACTTGGTAAAATATTCTACCGCAAAGATAATATATACTTGCCCCTCGGCAGAGTGAGGGTTACATGTAATAAAATCGATACCCCATTTCACGAAATGACCAATGGCAATTATAGGGTGGAGAGGAGCAGGTGGAGAACGCATCTTTCGATCAAAAATTTGACAATTGTGGCATTTCTGGACTGCATTTATACAATCTTTAGATAACGATGGCCATAAACAACCAGCGCGCAATATCTTTTGGGTTGTGGCATACCCAAACATATGACTGCCACACGCTCCAAAGTGACAGTCATTCAGAACCTTTTCAGCTTCCTCATGAGTTAAACAACGATAGAAAACAGAATCCACCCCACGAGGATAGAGTGTATCTCCAATAATTCTGTACTGTTGGGATTAGAAACATATTTCCCTTCATTGAGAACGTGAAATTTCAGGCCAAAAAGATTGGGTTTGGAGAGAGATGATTATATCCCCATACCATGGATCAAGAGTACTAATAAGAAACAAAGATTCATCCGCAAGGGATTCTTCTGCCACAGTTTCGGTATTAGTACGTGGGAACACACACATTAATTCCGCAAAAACCAAAGACTTTTTGACTTGGATTTTTCAAATTCCAGGTCAAATTCCTGTAGGATAACGATCGATTTGGAATACTTTCCCCCTAGCAATTGTTTAGTCAAAATATACGTCATAGGGTTATAGTCAGAAAGTATTGTGGTTTTGCATAATAGAATGTAGTGACGAAAACGCTAGGTAGCTTGAATAGCTGCTAGGGCCAATTTCTCCACATGCGAATACTTAAGCTCAGTTGGATTCAAAGTTCGACTAAGATAGTAAATCACATGTTCAGCATTGAATTCATCTTCCTGAACTAAAACCATTCCAATGGTGGAATGAGAAGCGGCGAGGTACAAAAAGTAATCTTGGTTGTAGTTGGGAGGATGCAATAACGGTGCATGGGTCAACACGTGTTTAAGTGCATCAAAATATTTCTAAGCTATCTCATCCCAAAAGAATGGAGTGCTCTATTTCAACAACCTGGTAAAACCTTTTGTTATCTCGGCGTAGTTATGAATGAATCGACGTAAAAAATTTGCTTTCCCTTGCAAACTTTGGAGTTGGCGAAGAGTCGAAGGCAGAGGAAATTTAACAATGGCTTCAACCTTCGAGGGATCGACACGAATTCTGGCTTTTGAAACAAAAAATCCCAGTAAGCGACACATTTCTATACAGAAAACACATTTGTGTGGATTCAACCTAATTCGATAATGCCTACATCTCATAAAAATGGCTCGTAAATGAGTGAGATGATCGGCTCTACATAATGAATGAGCAGGTAAATCATCGAGATAAGGTTGCACAATGTGCTTGATGTCGTGAAATGCATAATACATGGCCCTTTGAAAAGTTGCTCCAGCGTTCTTCAACCCAAAAGGTAATTTGCAATAAGCAAAGGTCCCCCATGGACAAATGAAAGCCGTTTTTGGTTGATCAGTAGGGAGTATGTTAATTTGATTGTAACCGGAAAATCCATCCATAAAGGAGAACATTTCACTGCCGGCACAATCATCAATTAATTGATCGATATAGGGAGTTGGATAATTGTCCTTTGGACAGGCTTGATTAATATCCCTATAATCAATACATATTCTTATTGTTCCTTGCTTTTTGTTAATAGGAAAAATATTCGATACCCAATCCGTTAAAGGAATCGGATATATGAAACCTACTCGAAGTAATTTCTCAACTTCAGCTTTAATAGCAGCAACTTTTCTTGGGTGTATCTGACGCAAACGTTGCCGGACAGGTTTAGCATCCGAGTAAGTTTTGATTTCATGGACAACAATTGCGGGATCGATTCTTGGCATTTCTTCATATGACCAGGCAAACACATCGTGGAATTCTTGAAATAGGGCTTTATAAGTTTGGATTTCCTCATCCATACAAGAAGCACCTATATGAATGTTTTCAATAATTCTGGGTTTCACCAAAATGTCAATAGGAATGGTTCGAGAAATGTTTCCCAAATTAAACTCTGAATCAGGATGTTTCAATGGATTATGTGGTTCCTTGACATAATCAGTGGTAAAAATAGAGGAGAAATCATTTTCAAAATGATCAAGCTCAGGTAAAAACGAAGATCGATGATGAAGATCTCCCCGTGGTAAATCATCAACAGATAAAATCTCACGAATCTGCTCATCAATATGAATAGGTACAGAAAATGTTGTTGAATCTGAGGTTGAGATTGAAAGTGACTCCCCATGGACCACATTCATTAGATCAATTTCGGTTGAACTAGAGTCGGAAAACAACTGTACCGCCTGATATGCAACTTCAAATGGACTCAAGGGCATGACATCACCAAATGAGTCCACCTCAGAATCAGAAGGAACGATCCAAGGATCATCAAGAACAATAATGTCCGATGAAATCATATGAATGATTGCAAAAGGAGGCGATACGTTCGGAGGAGGAAAGGAAAAAGTTCCTAGCAAACAAGAATCTTTGACTAAACCAACCCCAACATCCTTATAAGGGATAGTTGTTTTACTGACATGTTGAATACTCTCAGAAGGGGTTGGGTCGGATGAAAAGTAAGTCAATTGATCTATTGTAACGATCTTTCCATTAGGAGGGAACTTAATGAGCCGAAAGACCGATGAAACAACAGCAGTCATCGTGTAAGACCAACTACGACCCAAAAGAAGGTTGTAATCTAGAGGAGCATCAACGACCTCCACATCTAGATTAACAGTTTTTCCTTCTACCCCTATAGGTAAATCTTGCAGAATACCATAAGGATGAAACCCTCGGCCGTCAAAAGCCTTCAAAATCGACGGGGATTGGTTAAGTGTCGGAGAACCAAGTGATTTCCAACACAAAATCGACATAATACACATTGAAGCTCCCTCATCAATTGTAGTCCGAAAGCAAGGCATGTTTTTGACTAACACTAGGATCTGGAAAGCCATTTGATGAGGTAAGTAAGGTGTACTATTTTCTAAATCGAAGATTATAAGATTGGAATCCTGAACATCAACAGCTCCTATAGCAGACAAAAGCAATTTACGTTGTGCTGGACATGATTGCAGCACCTCCAAAGCCGACATTGCTAAAGGGGATATAGCTAAATCTTCAACAATGTTATAGCTCTAAGCAGCTCTTTCATGTGGATTGAAAGCTGACTTCCGAAGTATACCTTTAGCAGGCGGTTTGATTACTAAGTCTAGATTAGGTTTCTTGATCTGTAGTGGATCGGAACCAGGAGGAGTTGAAGTGGATGGGTTTGAACTAGAATATTCTGGTTCCTTACCACCAACAGGATTCTTACTTCCATAATCTTGCGATCGCGTCGCAATCCTAACATGGGACATCATCATAATTGGTTCTTCTGAGGCATTTGAGAAAGAACCTATCATCTTACTATCTTGAGTGGGAAAAGGATCCTTCAAGACAGCAAGCATTTGATAACCTTTGACGATTTTCGAAACCTCAGCTTGATGTGGACAATCTCTTGTAAAGTGCTCCTCATCATAGATGAGACAAGGATAGCGAGGTTTACACTTCTCGTTAGTAGATTCATTTTTTTCTAGTTTCTCTTTTGCGTTTTGTTTATTTTTCTTCTTCCCTTTCTTTTTACCATTGGATTTATATTTAGCCGTAGCAAATTCTACAACATGAATATCGGTAGGAACTTCAGTGGAAGCTTCTCCTGTCGGGGAATCTGGTAAATTTATAATAGGAGAAGAATTCTTTGCAGATTTCTTCTTACTTTTGGTATTAACTATACCAATCATACCATCAGTGGCATGAGACCCTGAAGTAGTTGCATTTATTTGATTTTGTTTGGGAAGATCGGGGATTTTTTCGTGTAAAGTACCTGACTGTGTATAAACTAAGTCAAGGTACTGAGCTTGAGAAATTACTTGCTCTTCAGTAACTACTCCGGCCTTAACTACATCCTCAGCGATTTTTGGTAATAAGGATTTAACAAACCATTCTGCCAAAATTTGATCCGAGATATAAACTTTCACTAAATGCCGTCGACGCTGCCATTCATGAATATGGTCTGAAATATATGTAGACGTCGACTATTTTAATGAAGTTAATAATTCCGTGCCATTGTCATATCTGACAGGAAACTAAAAATGAGTTAAGAATGAAGTAGCTAACTGACTAAAATTATAAAAAGAGCTTCGTGGCAACTCAATGTACCACTTAGCCACAAGACCAATTAGAGTGCATTGAAAAAGCCTTAAGCGAATTGAATCATTTATAATGGAATTTGATGCACACCAGAGGTGATAGGTCATCACATGGTTCGACAGATCTTCTCCAGGTTTACCCTCAAACTTGGGAATATCACTGGGCAACTTATTAGGCATTGGCGGCCAGTACGGAAGATAATAAATTGGATCGTTCGTAAGGCACGACAAGTCAGGTAAATCCAAAGTTGTAATGAATGATAACTGACGATTAGGGTCTCGAAAACCTTGGGACACAAGACCAACTCCAGGAGGAGGATACCCAGGATAACCTGGAATTGGATTTGCATTTGGAATATTATATTCTCCCGGAAAACTAGGATTAACCAGACTAAATTGGGGTTGTTGAGATTGAGGTTGTTGATATGTATACCCAGGGTATGGTTGATACTGATAAACTGGGCTTTGCACAGCAGGACCGTATTGATACTGTCCCTGGTACGGTTGATAAGTAAATTGAGGTTGACTTGTGACAACCATACTTGGATCAGGTTAACCTACAAGCATCTGAACCGAAGTCTAGATTGTAGGTCCAGAATGGGGTAAAGAGGTCTGAGGAGTTGATACAGGAACAGTAGAAACCGGAGCCGTTCATACTCCAGAAGTAGGTGGGGTAGATTGAACAGAAGCTGCAGTAGTTGCAACAGTCGATTGAGGTGGAGTTCAAGGCGAACTAGGCCCAGGTTGATGAACTACACCAGGTGCAAAAGTTTGAATAGTAGACTGGACAGGTTTCTGGGTTGAACTAGAAATCATGGGTTGTCCAGGTTGAGATGACAACTGCACGTTGGGTTGCAAAATATGTTGAGTTTGAGATGGATCCCACACCATATTCATTCTGGGGTAAGGGCCCATAACAAGTTGAGAATATTGAGGACCATAACCAGGTTGAGTGTAGGACTGGTAATTTCTAGTTCCTTGAACAAATGGTTAACCAAAAGGTGGTTGGAAACCTTGAGATTGATATTGACCTTGAGGTTGATAACCTTGAGGCACGTATGAAAATTGGGGTTGACATTGAGGTATATATTGATACTGGGGTTGACCTTGAGGCACATACTTAGTCTGAGGTTGACCTTGAGGCATATATTGAGTCTGGGGTTGATCTTGAGGCATGTACTATCCCTGAGGTATGCACTGACCTTGAGGTTGCCCCCCAGGCAGAATTTGACTGCCCTGAGGTTGCCCCCGAGGCAGTATTTGACTGCGCTGAGGTTGCCACCCAGGCGGAAATTGATTACCTTGAGGTTGCCCCCCAGGCAGAATCTAACTACCTTGAGGTTGCGGAGTGGGAATAGCACCAGACATCATAAGAATTTCTTCTACACTCAACGGTGGAGTTTCGTTATGACTAGTTGATATCCCATGGCTGATGGGTTGAGGAGACGCTCCTGAAAAAGTACCAGAAACTTACTAATACCCAGACGGAATAGAAGGACCGCCATATAAAAATGTTTCTAGATTTTGAGAAAACATGGATGACCGGTTTGACATATTCGAGGGAGGATAATAACCTCTGGGCGTTGGATGAAAAGGAATACAAGGTGGTGAAGCAGCGAGACCTGGATTTTGTAAAAAGTTCGTCAAAGATACGTACCAAGCGTCACTTCGAAAAGAACTGTAAAAGATAGATTCACACTCCCTAAGTTCTATAGTCGGTTGATTTTCAAGGGGTGTTATATCTTCGTCCAGAATAACAAGTTCTTCAATAGAAATGAGTCCTGTCGGAAGATTCTGGGTAATGACACTTCTTACCCTGGGTGAACTAGGACCACTAGAAACTGGAGAAGCAAATCCTGAGGATGGAGTAGCAGCAGGTTCAGTTTCAGGTTCAGAAATTTCAGGTTCCTCAACGAGTTCACCAATAGAAGAAAAACTACCAGTAAGCTCGGAAACTGAAAGTGGTTCAGAAATATACTCTGTTGCTAGAACGTGATAATCAGGATGAATAACCAAAGATGATTCTCTAGCCTCTGGTGACCCAACTCTACTTTCACTAGGTGTGACAAGAGCTCTTAGCCCTTCAAGCTGACTTGGTGTATATTCGGGAGGCTGCCCCCGAAGTCTACGGGATTGTCTTGGTAATTCAGCCATGATTAATTAATTAATTAATGACTTCACATGAAAACAAAGAAAATATCAAGAAAATCACCTAAAGTCTCTAAAGAACCAAACAATTGAATCACACACCTAGCAATCTAAGAGTTCAACCCACACACAAACAATATTTTTCCGTACCGAAAACACTAGTTGGTGATGAATTCAACCTCGCAGAATTCAATACAGAATGGCGGTTGGAACAGTCACCCCGAAAACCTGCTTAATGAAACAAACTGGCACAAGTTTCTTCACAAAACCGTCTCAAGTGAAGATAACCCCCCAGAGAGTCTAAGTGAGTCTAGTCAACATCTGCTCCAGGTACAGTGGGATCTTCCCTCCACCATCACTTTAGGAAAGAATCCTATAGATAATGGCCACTAAGGTTACCAATGGAAACAAATATACCTGGGGGAACAGTCTACGATCCGATACGCACGCAAGGGCGGAGTAACAAGCTCAATCCCCTTGAAGGCTCCTTGATATAATCCAAGGTTTACCAACAAGTGACCCCAGGCTCCTCGACAATGGTCAATCCGAGGTTTACCATTTCTAATACGTGAATATCTTCTATCATTCCCAATGAGGAAGGATTGATTACCTCACTAGTTCATATATGATCTTGTGCTTCTCCTTTAAGAGGAGCTTTCCTAGAGCATAGGTGAAACAATTGGATGTTTTCCTACCGCAAGATCGACTACTTGTTTGTTTTAACTATCTTGGAGAGTTAATTACTCCCTACTCCAAGAAACTAGCCTAAGCTATGTTGGTGAATAAGAGCCCTAGAAATAAAAAAATTGCTAGATGAATTTTAATTAAGCGTTAATTTTATTGGTTGTTTCTTAAGTCAAAAGGTATGGAGATGAAACTTTGTGGTGTGAAGACTCGACTCCAAAACGCTAAAAAATGCACCTAAGATGATCAATTCTTTTCCTTTTTAATGAATCTCTAGCTAAAGGAAGAGTTGAGAATGCAATTTCTTTGAAAACAAAACTTTCCTTCAACATAAAAACGAAAAGAAAAACTTTTTTGTCTTTTTCTTTTTCAATACACTCAAACGAAGCTACTAATTATGCTCACGAAATAAATCCCTTTTCATTTCAACACTCAAAACTAGAAAAACAATGTTTTCAAAAGAGAAACTAAAATTTCTAGACAACACACTCAAAACTATGAAAAATCTAATCTTGAGATCTAACTTCTTAAAACTAATTGAAATAAAAGCTTCAAATGTTTTTTGAGGATGTTTTTACTTAGTTATTCAGCAAACTAAGGATTAATTCATTCAGCAAGACAAATCAACCAAAAACACCCAGTTATGTTTTTATAAAAAACGAAATTCACAACTTATGAGCAAGTTCAGTTTTGCAAAGAGAAACAAAATCGATTTCTCACGAAAGGAAGATCTCACAAACATGCTAGACTTATCAAGAAGACAAAAGATTCCAGGGTGATCTAATGTCTCTTAGGCTTCTAAGCTTCAAGTCACCACAAAGACTGAGTGAAGACCAAACCAAGCATGCAAAAACTTCTAGAAATTCATTCAAAACACAACACCAATGGAACTTACTTATGAGAGACTTTTAACAGGATATATGTAGATCTGGGCAGAGGATAAAAGTAACAAAAAGAACCTAAACTAAACTGGACAAAAAGATTTCAAGATTTTCAAAAATTTTGATAGGGTCCGCAGGCCCCAAATGAAACCAGGTGCGGTACCGATCTATGTAGTAAAGTAACAGTGCGGACAGGTCCGCACTGTAACTTGAATAGAACTTGCGGTCCTCATAAAAATTTCTAAAAAATAAAAAATCAATCCAGGGTTGAAAAACTACCCAATTGCACACACATCAAGTAAAAACCAGAAACAAAAAATCAAGTTTCTCGAATCAAAGATAAAGGAAAATTAAACAATCAAATCCCGTCCCAGTGGAGTCGCCAATTTGTTAAGAGGATAAATCGTTCTTGCGGACAAGACCGATCTCCCTAGCATCAATTGATATCTAGCAACAAGCAGGACAAGCAAATCTACTTTTCTCTAAACATATTTCGATTCATTAATAAAAACTAAGAGGTGTTTTAGACCCTACCTTAAGTCCAACGCTAGTTTGTGGCAGCCTTACTCCAACAACTTCAAAGAGTTTCTTTTTAATAACCTGCAAACACAAACAAGCACACATCAAAGAACACCTGCATAGCTAACATAATAAATCTTGTTCATCATAGTGATCAAGGAGTCTATGAAATAAACCATTAAACACAACTCATTGAGAAAAATAAACTTGATTGTATTAACTTTGAGAAAGAAGAACTTTATAACCTTGGTGCCTTGATGTTGTACAAGCTCTTCCCAGGGTCCAAGCAGGAATCTCCTCTACTTTGACAAGCCTC
>APFE030002273.1:42898-91927 GCA_000404065.3 Pinus taeda
CCTCACTCTTTCCCAAATGAGATCAAAAGGTATGTGATCTTTCCTTTCAAAAGCTCAATTAGGAAGACTAAGTTCCAACAGAATTTACCCTAAAAAATATTCAGCTTTCAACCTCCCAAGTAACCAGCCCAAAGCTTCATTTTATAGTGCAAGGGAAGGAGGTTACAGTTCCACCATTGAAGGGATAGAGTCCTCCTTCAAGGGGATAAGCTCCTCACATCAAGGGGTTAGCTCCTTAAGGAATGGGATGCATGCACCCTCAAGGAGCGAACTTGCCAGCGCAAGATTCCTCTAGAAGCTTCCAGAATTGACTCAGAGTTTTTAAGAATACACTTATGCCTTTTTAACTTTTACAGGGGTTCGCACCCATAAATGCAAATACAGAGCGGTCAGGTGCGCAGGGGACATGACCAATGGGTGCGGTACCATAGGTAATGCTAAGAGAAAGTGTGAAACCAGAGTTTTAGAGATTTTTAAGGACTTCCTCTCATTTTCAAAGCTTGATATGAAGAGTTGATGTTTAAGACATACAAAGGAGGTATGTATGAGTGTTGATAGACTCATATTGATTTCAGAAAGTCATTGTGACAATTTTTCATGTAACAATACTAGACCAAGAAACCAAGAATGAGAGATTATTGCAATGTTGCACTTGACATCCTCAAAAATTTTACAGAATATACTTTGTCTCTTATTTCTGGAACTCAGAATGTTATAGCTGACTCTCTTGCTACTGCAGCTAGTATGGTGAAGATTCCTATTTACTCTAATCATAAGTATTCTATCCATGTCAAACATCACCCAACTTCTCCTAATAATATGAGATTTTGGCAAGTTTTTTGGGATGATAAACAAATCAACAATTTTCTGCAATTGGAAGGAGAATTTCATAATTCCCACATTGATGATACATCCAATATGAATGATCTAGAGATTCAATCATCTAAGATCGAAATATTGCAGCTAAAGGAAAACAACATTCCAAGAGGCCTTGTACCTTTGGAAGAGTTGTTTGATCGTGACAATGTTTCCAAAAATCCCACCTTGTTCCCCACAGAAAAAGGTGTTGAAGATGTAAACATTGGTATAGCTGACAAGCCTAAGATGGTCAAACTGTCAAAATCCTTTTCTCATGAAATGAAAAGTAAGTACATAGCTTTAATGATAGAATTTTCTGATGTATTTGCTTGGAGCTATTCAGATCTGAAGGTTTATGACATGAATATCATTTGGGACACCATTTTGGTCAAGCCTGATCAAAATCCATTTCACCATAAACTAAGAAGGATTAATACTAAGCTACTGCCATCAATTGAAAAAGAGGTAAATAGGCTTTATAATTCTAGTATCATAGTTCCTATTCAATTTTCTGAACGGATGTCTAATCTAGTGCCAGTAAGAAAGAAGACTGGGGAGATTCGTCTTTGCATTGATTTCAAAAATTTAAGCAAAGTGTCCCGAAAGATAATTATCCCCTGCCAAATATGGATCATATACTTCAGAGGGTAGTTGGATCTTCTAGGATGTCATTGCTAGATGGATATTCTGAGTACAATTAGATTTTGGTGCATAAAGATGATCAGCTGAAAACAACCTTCACAGCACCATGGGGTACATTCATGTACACCAAGATTCCATTTGGATTAAAGAATTCAGGAGCGACTTTTCAGCGGGCTATTGACATAGCTTTCGATAATGAAAAGGATGTATTTCTAGTTATATATTTAGATGATCTCACAGTTTTTTCCAAGTCTGATAAAGATCATTTACATCATGTGAGAATTATTTTTCAGAAATGTAGAAAATTTGGTATTTCACTCAATCCAAATAAGATCCTATTCTCCATGGAAGAAGGTAAAATGTTGGGACACATCATCTCTAAGGATTGAATTCACATTGATCCTGCAAGAGTTCAAACCATCTAGCAATTATATTTCCCAAGGAACAAGAAAGAAATTCAGTCTTTTAATGGGAAAATCAATTTTTTAGAAGATTCATCCCCAATCTCGCTGAACATTTAAAAGATATGACAGACATGCTGAAGAAGTAAATCTAGGTAAAATGATCTTTAGAGGCTAAGAAATATTTTGATGCAGTCAAATTTGCATTATCTACTACTCCTATTTTGATTAGTCTAGATTATACTTCACATTTCGTTATTTTTTCATTTGCCTCTGAGCATACATTAGCAGTAGTCCTAAAGCAAAAGAGAGATCAGAAAAATGAGCAGCCTATAGCATTCTTCAGTCGCACCATAAGAAATGTAGCACTAAGATACAACATCATTAAGAAGTAGGGCTTGGAATTGGTGAAAGTTCTCAAAGCTTTTCGAGTTTATATTTTGCATTCTCACACCATTTCTTATGTTCCCACAACAATGGTAAAAGAGATTCTTATGCAAATAGATCCTGAAGGTAGAAGGGAAAAATGGATTGCATCCATGCTGGAGTATGATTTGGAGATAAAGCCCATAAATCTCATCAAGGGACAAGGTTTGGCTAAGATTATGTCTGAATCAAATCTACATGCACTATACATCAATTGATTGCAACACTTTCTGAAGAAGACCCATACTTACAGGTGTCTAACATGTTCATCTCATATCCATGGTACTTCGAAATTGTTTGTGTCTTGTAGTATTTAAATCCTCCACCAGAATTTCCCAAAGGTAAAACTAGATCTTTAAAGTTGAAAGCTTCAAAGTATTGTATTCTTGATGGTGTTTTATACTGTAAAGACCTTGGTGGTGTGTTGCTGAATTGTTCGTTATAAAAGGAAGCAAAGGATGTGATGAAATATTTTCATAAAGGACACTATGGTGGCCATCACTTCTAGAGGACTATGGAAAATAAGATCTTAAGGGTTGGTTTCTATTATCCTACTCTTTTTTCTGATGCATAAAAAACAATGATGAGTTGTCATGAATGTCAAATTTTCCAAGGAAAAAGAAAACTTTTTCCATTACCCTTGTAGCCCATTACAATTTCAGCTCCTTTTCAACAGTGGGATCTTGACTTCATTGGTGAGATCCATCCTTCATCATCATCATAGCAAAAATGGATCTTGACAACCACATAATACTTTACAAAATGGATTGAGGCAATCCCAACCAGACAAGCTACTAATTCTATTATCATTCAATTTATGGAATCTAATATCTTGTCTAGATTTGGTTGCCCACACGAAATAATCACTGATAATGTTGTTTCCTTCAAGTCAAAAATGATGGTGGAGGTTTGTGGTAAGTACCATATTGTATTAGAACATTCCACTGCTTATCATCCACAAGGGAATGGTTTGGCTGAATCTTCCAACAAATCTTTGATCAACATCATCAAGAAAGTTTTAGAAGTGAACAAGAAGAATTGGCACAAAAAGCTCATTAATGCTTTATGGGTGGACAAAGTCAGTACTAAGAAATCAATAGGCATGTCTCCTTTTCAGTTGGTCATTGACACAATTTTTCCTTCATCTCTTGCTGTCTTAGTCATGAAAATTCTGCAAGAATTGGACAATGAAACCAATGATATGCAAAGAAGGATAAACCAGATGATCCATGTACATCAAACTAGAGAGGAAGTTTTGCAGAACACCTCTAAACTTCAGGAAAGAATAAAAAAGATCTATGATTGCAAGACCAAGACAATTTCAATTTGGGAGATGTAGTTCTCTGTTAGGATGCTAGAAATGAAGAAAAAGGAAAAAATGGAAATTTTGAGAATTTGTGGAAGGGACCCTACAGAATCTCAACTTTCATAGGGAAGAATGCTTTCCTATTAGAGTAAATGAATGGAGAAGATTATTCAGGAGTAGCAATTAATGGTAGGCTTCTCAAGCACATCACCACCATCATATTCCTCATACTCACAGAACCACTCTCTATGGGGAGTGAAGTGAAAGGATGCACCTGAGTCAACCAACCATGCCTCATGATCTACATGTGTACTTGAAGAAGCCATGTACACATCCCCACCTTCATCTGAGGTGGTTTTTGCCTCTGCAGAAGGAGCATCATCAAATCCCTTTCCTTTATCAGGAGCTTTAGATTTACAAACCCTTTTGTAGTGGCCTTCCTTTCTGCATTTCCAGCACACCACCTTTACATGTTTTCCTGGATATTTAGATCTCCCTCTAGATTTAGATCTCCCACTGGATGACTTATTTTCGTTTCTATTCTACGACCTTCCTCGTATAGACAAGGCATCACCATTCTAGCTCTCATATTTTTTCATCTCATCTCCTTCATCAGCAAGGATGAGACTATTTCATCAAACTACAAGGCAGTTCCATTGCTACCTATTGCAATAACTAAACTATCCCACGAATCTGGTAGAGAACACAACAAACTGATGCACTTATCTTCATCTAAAATTTTAATATCAACAGACGCGAATCGACTTACCACAGTATTAAATGCATTCAGATGCTTTGTCACTAAGTCTCCATCTTTCATCCTCGGGTTATACAACTTTTTCCATAGGAACAGTTTATTCACCAGAGACTTAGATTGGTACAAAGTCCCTAACTTGTCCCACAAAGCCTTTGACATAGCTTCCCCTGATAAATTCAGCAATACTGAATCTGAGACACACAATTGTATTGTGCTCTTTGCCTTCCGATCCAACTTCTTCCATTCTTCATCGGACACTCCCGTTGGTTTAGTACCCAGATCTACCGTGATCCATTGATATTTATCCATCAACAAATCCTCCATCTTGATTTTCCACAACTCAAAAATCTGACCATTAAATTTCTCGATCTCTATCTTTCCAATGCTCGCCATCTTCTTTCACCACCAGAATCCATCCCGTAGATCTCCCACTGAACAGGGTCTACCACAGGTCTGAGTGAAACCCCTGAACAACAAAGGTGTCCCCTTGAAGCCAAAATAGCTCTGATACCAAATGTAGGTTTTAACCCCATACAGAAATTACCTACATACAAATTCTAAAACACAAAATAAAGAATGTGAGAGCATAACACATAAAACACATATACACAGAGATTTTCCCCTAGATCCCAAAACTGGGACTACCAGCTTGATTTTTCATTATGTTCCTTTCAATGCTATAATACATATTTATACATGCCGAAGCATCCAATACCATGGACCGAAAACCATCGTGTCCAAAACCATGTGTGAAAATCATGCACAAAAACATAGGTGGGTTCGCCCAACAAACATATAGTCCAAAACCAAAAGTTTCCGGGGCACTGCCTTGGAACCCATAAAGTGGGGTTACCTGCACCCCTCAAACCCCCTGTGACCCCCCCTGCTATGCAATCAGCGCAACAAAGGGGGGGCTCTACCCCCCTCTAACCCCCAGTTAACTACGTGAGCTAGTCGTGGAAAGAATATAACACAACCCAACATTCTCCCACTTGTTGTTTTCTTTCCACAAGGGGCCATAACTGAGCTTAGTCATTTATCCATCCCTACAACATCCATTCTCTACACCAAGAGAACTTCTTAGAGCTCATAGATTTTGTTAATGCATCTGTAGTATTCTTCAAATTGTCCACCTTTACGAGCAACACCTTTTTGTTTTCTATCATATCTCTCACAAAGTGATATTGAACATCAATGTGCTTTGTCTTTGAATGATATGTAGGGTTCTTTGCCAAGGAAATTGCACTTTGGTTGTCACAGTCTATCCTTATAGCTCCATGTACTAACCCCATACTTGAACACAATCTTTGCAACCAAACTGCTTCCTTGCTTGCATGAGTGGCTGACATGTATTCTCCCTCTATAGTTGATAGTGCCACTACAAATTGTTTCTTACTCATCCAAATGACTCCCCCTCCAAATAGGTTAAACACATACCCACTTATAGATCTTCTCTTATCTAGATCTCCAACCCAATCTGCATCAACAAAGCCATGAATATCCAACACTCTGTCCAATACTAGTCTTCATTGGTAGCACAAACCATAATCACTAGTGCCACGCAAATACCTGAAAACCCGCTTCACTGTTGTCCAATGCTCCTTTCTTGGTTTTGAAATAAACATACTCAATACTCCCACTACATGTGCAATGTCTGGTCTAGTACAGACCATTGCATACATCAGGCTACCGACTACACTTGCATATGGAACACGGGACATGTCCTCTTCCTCTTCTTGTGTCTTGGGACACTGTTCAACAGATAACTTTACACCTACAAGAATAGGAACCTTCACCGGTTTACTATCCTGCATATTAAATCTCTGCAATATTGTCTCAACATACTTCCTCTGGTTTAACCAAAGCTTCATGTTTGCTCGATCTCTTTTAATTTCCATGCGCAAAATATAGTTTGCAGCACCATGTTCTTTCATGTCGAATTTGGAAGACAATTGGGTCTTCAAATCCCGAATAATTTCTTTTCCATTTCCAACTAGCAACATATCATCCACATACAAGACTAAATAAATAACATAGCCACCAATTAATTCAAAATACACACAGTGATCTGCTTTGCTTCTGGTGAAGCCAAGTCCCATTATAAATGTATCAAATTTATGATACCACATCCTTGGTGACTTTTTTAACCCATACAGAGACTTCTTTAACTTGCATACCAGTTCTTTCTTACCCTTCACCGCAAAGCCTTTAGGTTTCTTCATGTAGATTTCCTCTTCTAGATTTCCATGAAGAAATGTTGTCTTCACATCCATATATTCTACCTCAAAATCAAAAGCAACAACAATATATAAAAGTAATCTAATAGAAGTTACCTTGGCAGCAGGAGAAAAAATATCACCAAAATCAATTCCCGACACCTAGGAATAACCTTTTGCTACCAACTGAGCTTTGTATTTCTCCACCTTTCCTTCTACATTTTTCTTCTTCTTGAACACCCATTTGCTACCAATGGGTTTCCTTCCAGCCGGTAACTCCACCAGAGCCCAAGCCTCCTTTTTGGGCAAAGATGCCATTTCATCAACCATGGCCTCTTTCCAAAGTTTGCCATCCTCTAAATCTACTGCTTCCTTCACAGTTCTGGGATCATCATCAGTAAAAAATAAAGTAAAATTTGAATAGAAAGCAGATGGACTATACCTTTCTGGTTTCCTTCTTTCTCGAACTGATCTTCTCACACCCAGAGTTTGTGGCTCTTCATCCTCTGATTCCTCCTCTGCTGTAGAGTCTATTTCTTCCTCAAGCTCAAACTCTATCTTCTCAGGTTCCTTTGGTTGGACTTCATGTTTAATAGCATCTTTCACCTCTCTAAACACCACATCTCGGTTGTACACAACCTTCCTTGTTACTAGGTTCCAAATCTTATAACCCTTTAAATCATCCTTATACCCAATAAAGATGCACTTTTCAGATTTACTACCCAACTTGGTTCTTTTCTCCTTTGGAACATGTACATATGCATCACATCCAAATACCCTCATATGTGAAAGAGAGGGTTTCATACCATTCCGTACCTCTTATGTAGTCTTATCCTCCAACAGTGATGAAGGTGTTTTGTTGACTAGGTAACATGCTGTCTCCACCACCTCTACCTATAATTCTTGTCCTAACCCGACACCACTGAGCATGCTTCTTGCCCTTTCCATCAACATCTTCTCCATTCTTTCTGCAACTCCATTTTTGTTATGAAACTAGCTCACAAAAAGATAAAAAAGATAGATCAACGCCTTAGAAATAAGCCTCTTCAAGGGGGCAACCTCCTTTACATTACACAAATGAACAATTCTTGCATGATAAAAATGACAAGACCTCCTTTCTATATATAGGAATCTAATGGGTCATAATATAATCAGAGTCAACATAACAATAATATTGTAAGGGCACAATAATAACAATAGTGGGCTTTTATGGGGAAGAATAATAACAATATGGGCTACATGGGCAAAACAATATAATAAGTGGGTTTTACTAATAACAATAAGGGGTTACACTAATAGTATAGGGACCTAACATGCCCCTCTCCTTCAAAAAGTCCTGATCCAAATAGAAAATGGCATCAACCCATGGTATTCATCCACCCATGTTATTCATCCTCCCATGGAATTTACCCATGGTATTGTAAGTGGCATCCACCCATGGTATTCATTCACCCATGGTATTTTCCCATGGTATTGTGACATCCACCCATGGCATTCATTCACCCATTGAATTGACCTGCGGTATTGTGACATCCACCCATGGAATTTACCCATGGTATTGTAACTGAAAAATACTATAAGTAACAAGTTTCATTTTCTAAAAGGACAGTTTGTCCGCCACAATGTAGCTTTTACAGTTATTCTTCGTTTTAATAAAAAAAAAAGTTCTTTATGGTTTTGTTCATTGGGAATTCTCCTCTTTTTCTTCTGGAATTTCAATTTTTCATATATTGGGGGCCTCTTTCCCAAAATCCATTTCAATATTTTAGATCTTGGGGGTCTCCCCCCAACATCAAAATCAGTAAGGGGTTACACTAGTAGTATAGGGACCTAACATGCCCCTCTCCTTCAAAAAGTGTTGTCCTTAATGCTTGAGTAGTTCTTGATGCTTCTGTATAAAATTCTTGTCCTCCCATGTGGAATCTTAAGTGGGTAAGTTCTTCCACTTGATGAGATACTCTGAAATTGATCGATTTCATAGTTGTAGGGTTCTTGTTACTGTGACTGCTCCAGTCTCCAATATGATTTTTCCTTCCTTGTCAAGTTCTGGAAATATTGTTTGGATTGGGATCTTTTGCAACTTTTGAATGAGTGGCCACACTTCTTTGTTCTTCTTCCATTCACCCCTTGCTTCATTTATCCAATCTGGTTGGATAATAGAAATAGCACAAAACAATGGTTCCACATCCTCATCATTTCTTAACAGTTCATCTGCAGCAACATTTTGCTTCCCTTTTTTGTAGATGATTTCAAAGTCATAACCCAACATATTTGTGACCCATTTTTTCCATTCTTATAAAGATAATCTTTGTACTAAAAAGTATTTAAGACTATCATGATCCATTTTTACCTTGAAGTGTCTTCCCATTAGGTAGGGTCGCCATTTCTTAAGTCCATGTAGTATTGCCAAAATTTCCTTCTCATAAACATCTTGCTTGAGATGTAGCCATAAAAATACCTAATTGCCTACATCAAAACTTCTTTCACTGCGATGTTGATCTGCCTATTGTTTCATTCGATTCTGCACCAAAGTGACGTTATCCTTTAAAAGTTGGAGAACTTGTCGTTGATGCTCGATGTGATCTTTCACTGCTTGAATATTTTTCTTCTTGTTATGTCCTTCTATCTTGAGAGTTTGAGAAGTGGTAATTTCTTCCAATGCATTACAAGATATGGTCAGATTCATTTCTTGATGCTCGATGTGATCTTTCACTTCTTGAACATTTTTCTTGTCGATATGTCCTTCTATCTTGATATTTTGAGGAGTGGTAATTTCGACCAATACATTACAAGATATGGTCGGATTCATTTCTTCTTTCTCGATGTGATCTTTCACTTCTTGAACCTTTTTCTTCTTGATATGTCCTTCTATCTTGAGAGTTTGAGGAGTGGCGATTCTTGCCAATGCTTTACAAGATATGGTTGGATTCATTTATTCTTTCTCCAGGGTTGGTTCCTGGTGTATATCCTCTTCTTTGGATGTTTCTTGATCATTTTCATCCTCCTCTTCATAATCTATGTAAAATAATTTCTTCTCAGCACACTTATGACCTTTAGTGTATTTTCTATCACAATTGTAACAAAGCCCTTTTTCTCTTTTTTCTTCCAATTGTTGTGGTGTAAACTTTGTAGGTTGTGGAAGGCTAAAAGAGAAAACACTTCCATAATTATAGTTGTGAGTGGTGGGATTCCTTGTTTCCATAATTTCGCTTTCAATTTTTCTTGCCATCCTAAATGCCTTCTCCAATGAATCAGGTTCCCAAAGACAAACCTCATGTTGAATGTTATCCTTTAAAGTCCCTATGAAGACATCAATCCTTTGCTTCTCTGGAATAACATTTACCCTTATATTCAATTTTTGAAAGTCTTCAATTTACTCTTCCATTGAACCCTTTTGTTTGAGATTTATCAACTGGCTAAAGAAGGTGTTTCTCTTTGTATCCTCATAATATGATATTATTTCCTCCATGAAAATTGACCATGTGACAAGTGGTTTACGAGAACAAAGCCCTTCATGCCATAAAAATTGGTTCGGTTCTAAATACAAAGATATCCAATTTATTGTTTCAACCTTTAGACTGCAAAACAATACACAGAAAGATACAGTCCATCCTCTTTCTCTAGCTTCTTACAAAATTTCAATATGATTCCCAAAGAGAAACTTATGACGATTTTCCCCAGGTCACCTGTTTGGGATGTAATTCGGTAGCCTACTGAAACCCTAAATTTCTTGGACTGTATCGCTGAAAATATAGCGAAACAAGATCTGATATTCAGGCTCAAGATTCATCACACTTTCAGCTCAAATGGGTTTTACTTTTAGAGTCTGAAACTTTCAAGAAAAATAATTATAGTCAAAATTCCACGATGACCTGTTTGAGATGGGATTTTGGAGCTTGCAAAAACCCTAATGTCCTCAGATCATATCTCATAAAATATAGAACGAAAAGATCTAAAATTCAGACGCAAGGTTCAGAATGATATTGGCTCAAATGGGTTTTTATTTTATCATCAAAAACTTTGTACCAAAAACGTTATAGCGAAAATTCCACGATGACCTGTTTGGAGCTGCGATACCCTAGAATCCCAAGCTCTCATACCAAAAGTTATGGAACCAGCTCACAAAAAGATAGAAAATATAGATCAACACCTTATAAATAAGCCTCTTCAAGGAAGAAACCTCCTTTAAATTACACAAATAAACAATTCTTGGATGACACAAATGACAAGACCTCCTTTCTATATATAGGAGTCTAAGGGGTCATAATATAATCAAAGTCCACATAACAATAATAATGTAAGGGCACAATAATAACAATAGTGGGCTTCTATGGGGCATAATAATAACAATATGGGGAATACATGGGCACAAAAATATAATAAGGGGGTTGTACTAATAACAATAAGGGGTTACACTAGTAGTATAGGGACCTAACAGAAACTTTCTAAATTGCATTTCCAGTCGCGCTTTCGACAGTGTCCTTTGACCCTTCTCTCCTGGCGGCCATTGTACCTAAACTGCTGAGAGATGAACGAAGACCTATGATACCTAGAGACATAGCAACACTCATGGAAAGAAATCTGTCAGTTGAAAACCAAAATAAACTTGAGGACTGACATGCAACATACTCGGGTGACTGACTGGGAAGATTGCACAATTTTCACCAAGAGGCTAGGAGATTGACTCCCAAAACTACACAAGGTATAGTCCAAGCTTCTAGGAGAATGACTGACTGCTGGACCTGTATAATGCATAGTCCATCCTGGCCTGCTGAGGAGTGAAACTACACAATACGCAGTTTCACTCGACAAGGATTGCAAACGAGTAAATTGCATTTGCGCAGTTTCTGGGGCCAACAAGGCACTGCCTCTCACAATTGTAGAGCAAGCTAGGAGGCTAGTGCTGGACCAAATTTACACAATTTATGGGAGGAAGGGAGAGTCCCCACTCTCAAAAATGTGCATTTCCAGTCAGGCAAGGCAAGGTTTGGGCCAATGCAGCCCTAACCCGCCGACGGGCGACTGAAAACATGAAAAGTCTAAGTGCATCGTGAAGCTGAGTGCAAACAAGAGTGAATGATCAGGCATGAAAACAGTGAGTGCAGGATTTAACAAATGGGAAAAAAAACATGTGTGTGAAGTGAGTCGCTGCAAGGACAATTGTTAGTACAGAAACAATGTCATGCATTCGACAACAGTGAGATGCAATGAAAAACTTGAAACAGTGCTTCTAGAAGCTAATATGCATTAAAATGATAGCAAACATTCAACAAAACCAAGAAAACAACATTCACACAAAGAAAAATACAAAAAAAGCAACATAAAAGTATCAAAAGACATGAAAAGTAGACTTACCTGAAAAAAGGTTGAGATGAATGTGTTGAATGCTCCTAGATGCGATGTGGGATGTCAAAGCTCCAAGATCAATGTGAGGAAAGAGCTCTGAAGTGTTGAATAAATAAGTTTTATAACATCAAGGCTTATGACGCGCATGCAACAAATCTAGGAAAAAGAGACACTTGGTGAGAGGTTTCTAAAACAACTTTTGCATGTTACCTCTTGCTGCTAAAAATGGAACCCTAAAATCGATGGATGATTTTTTCTTTTTGCTTTTTTAGGAAAAACAACCTATGCATAAAAGTCAAGATTGGTCAGTCCTAGAGGGAACTGATCAACCTGGGAGCACATGCAACAACCTGTAAGCCTGGGAATGACATTCGCGTAGTTTCTTGGTTGAGCAAGTCTAGTTATTCCTCATGCATTGCGTAATTTCTGGACTGAAGCCCTGGTTGTGAGTCAGAATTAAACAATTTTTTAGATGAAGCCCAATGTTGGGCTGTATTGCGTATTTTTCATAAGGAAGGTTGGGCTAGATTGTACATTTCTTAAGCACATCATGCAACCTAGATGGATTGCACAATTTCTAGAGGGAAGGTTGGTTTCCCTCCAAAATTGTGTAATTTTCTAGGTAAGCATCACAACCAGAATATGGTTAAGTCCCGGAGGGTCAGCCTACTGATGGGAGATAAACAAGTTGACAAGCACAGGTTGGTAAACCACTATAACTCAACCGAAGCACTTGTACTTAAACAATACAATACATGCTCCTAAGTATGGTTGGTAGGGAGGCTCCAAAACGAAGCTAAGGCAAAATTCTGGAGGGTGGTTGTAGCTGCTACAACACAGACTTATGCAGGAACAAAAAAAAATATAGATATACACATAACCACAAATATGCAGTAGAAATAAAACTTCATTCCATTAATATCAAAGAACTGAAATATGCTTACAAATAGAAATGGAAACAAATTAGCTCGTGCGATGGTAGCTTATCTCTAAGAAGAGATATGGTGGATACATGCCTCTGAACTATGTTACATTGAGTTTCAAGTGCCTTTTTAATGTTGAACAACAAGGGAAAACCCTAACCCTAGGAGATGGAATGCCAAGAGTATGTGGGCCTTGTTGGGGTTAGTTTGGCAGCCAACTTCTGGGGGTTATAACCTGGTCATATTATCTCTGTTTGGCATGTACGATACCTCGTTGGAAATATCTCTCTGGGTACTATAGGATTTTCCAGGACCTCAAAAAAATGTCATCTAGGGGGTAAAAACTGCTCCAGAAGTTCAGGACCCAAAAAATAGCCAAAAATAGTAAATGCTGCTATAAACAAGGAAACAGATGAAACCAACTGGAGGTCTAGGTGGAATAGGAAGGTGGATTTTGTTGTGGTACTTTTCTTATAGTCTACCAGAATGGCCATCTTAGAGAATTTTTCGACGACCACAAAAATGCAGTCATTGTCGTGCTTAGCAAATGGAAGGAATAACATGTAATCCATGCCAAGGTCGACTAGGAGTAGGTAGAGGAGTATATAGGCATTGCTTCTTGATGTTCGATTTGGCAATGGCACAGGCATTGAAGGATCTAATGTACTTCCCAACATTTTTTTGAAGGTTTGGCCAATAAAAATACTTTATAACACTACCAATGTTTTATCTATCCTGAAATGTCCAGTGACCCAACTGTAGTGTGCCTCCCAAATCATCTTGGCATGCTCACTTGAAGGAACATAGAGGTGTCTCAAGTGGCATAACAATGCAACCTGGAGGTGAAAATTTGGAACTTGTTCGCCTTCCAAAAGCATCTGATATGTGTTGATGAACTCTGGATTGCTCTTGTAAAGATGCATCCACCCCAAATATTGTGCCCGCAAGAGTCGAGTATAGTTGTTAGTGCCATAACCAGAAATCTGCTGAGGCGATCTACAATATTGTTGGTGTTTCCCTTCTTGTACTTAATATTCATATGGAACTATAATAGGAATGTGGACCATTTCTGATGGCGATTGTTCTACAACTTTCCCTACATCTGTATGAACTGCAGGGGTCGATGGTCTGTGTGGATTTTCCTTCCCCATAATGTAATGCTCCCATTGTCATTAGACCTGCACAATGGAATACATCTCTTCGTCATAGGTGGGATACTTCCAGAATGTGTTTAAAAGTGTCTTACTATGATATGACACTGGATGCCCCTGTTGAGTAATAACTTCACCAATAGCATATTTGGAGGCATCTATCTTGATCTCAAATAGTTGTTGCATGTCTGGTAATGTGAGCACTGGTGCAGAGTAGAGGCAATGCTTCAACTTTGAAAATTCCTTTTGTTGGGATTTGAACCAAAATAACTTTTATTTCACTCCTCCCTTGGTGACTTGACTCAAAGGCCAAGTGATATGAGAGAACCTCAACACAAACCTATGGTAGAAGTTGAAAAGACCCAAAAAAAAAAAAGAATAACAAACAAAC
Organism: Pinus taeda; assembly: GCA_000404065.3. NCBI lineage: Eukaryota > Viridiplantae > Streptophyta > Pinopsida > Pinales > Pinaceae > Pinus > Pinus taeda. The sequence continues at coordinate 57,316 of APFE030002273.1, forward strand.
AAACAAACAACAAAAAAACAAAACAAAACAAAAAAACAAAACAAAACAAACAAACAAACAAACAAACAAAAAAATAAACAAAACAAACAAAACAAAACAAAACAAAACAAAACAAAAAAATTGGACCCTATATTAGGTGTGTAGGGACCAACCCTATAAATTTTTATTTTTTTTTTTTATTTTATTTTTTTAAATACAAAAAATACAACCATAAGAAAATAGCATTGGGAACTCAAAAATAATTAAGCAATATGTAAAACTTTCCTGAATTTCCCTTTATTGAACATATCATCTAATTTACATGTTATTAATTAAAACCATAATGAAGTCATACAAAAGAATACTATAACAATATAGGTACCATTCACTAGGAGACAAGATTCAAACTTGACTTGCCACTATTTGCCTTCCTTCATTGTCGGTCGCCTCCAAGTGTGAATGCCAATGTGCTTAATCTGAATGCAATGATCCACTGATTGACCTTCCAAACTACTCCTTGGGTACTCTCTTTCCCTGCGGACCCCCAAGTTGCAATGGGGTTGTACAATTGGATGGAACTACATGGGAGGGGTGGGACAATGTCTCTAATCTCACCCACTAGCACTCTTGTCGTGACTTGGGCTGGAAAGGTTGAAACACCTTCACCTTGAAGATCGCGATGTCATGAGGGCATGTCCCAAAGTGGGGTCACTCATGAGGATTTTACTAGGGGGCACACATCAAGGCAAATTCCTTGATCCCCGACACCATTAGTCTCAATATAGTAGGCAACATAAGATATGATAGTGGTCTCTGTCATTTCACCTATACTTTCCCCTCATAGCCACTGAATTCTTGAAGGGCAAGTGGCATGGCACCCTTGGCATCACAAATAAATTATTATGCGTGACACCCTTGGAACTTCAAGGGAAGTTCTTGAAGGGCATGACCAAATTTGGCACCCTTGGAATCATTATAAATAAATTAATTAATAAATATAACCAAGATATGAAAAACAAAAAAATTCACATCAAGGGTAAATCATGTTAGAAACTGAGGTAATTAAATCAAGAATAAAACTTGGGTTAAGAGGATCATAGGAAGAGATAAAATTATTTACCTTAAAAACTCTACCCTTCCCATGTTGGAAAATATTAGGTAGATAATATAATTTAATTAGGTAAAAAGGGGAAAGAGAGATATAAATTTAAGGATAAATATTAATCCTAAAATAGTTAAACCTAATTAGGAGAAGAGGATGGTGAATTAAAATAAGATTAATAAATTAAATTTTAGAGAAATTTAGAGAACCTCCATGTGGCAACAACCAACATAAGAATATCCATCTAAGAGATAACTTGAGTTAAATTAGGGAGTAGATAGGGGATCAAATTTTGACTTGTCAATTAACTTTAGTAATGAACACAAATTAAGGAGTAAAAAGGGGATCAAGAGACAACTAGGAGAAGAAATATGAATCTTGTTGAGGTGAGGAAAAATATTATTTTTAAATTAAAATTAAAGTACATAATTTTGGAGATCCTTGATGAGAGAGTGTCACATGGGTGGGTGGATAATCAAAATATTGGATTAACAAAAATAATTAATTATGCGTGAAATGTCAAGTGTCACCTATGAGGACTCCTATAAAAGAAGGGGCAGGCCATGGGAGAAGGGACTTTTTACCCTATTGTTGGATCGATGAGATTATGTCAGAGTAGTGACTATGAGCTATAGTGAGTTTGGTGAGGTAGAGGACTTTAGAGAGGGGACTCAAGGTGGGCGGACCTACTTATGGTTTTGTGCATGGTTTTCACACATGGTTTTGGGAGAAATGGTTTTCGGTCCATGGTATTTTGTAGATCTAGTCAAGGGAACTATAATTATGTTCTAATCCAGGGTTAATGGATTGAGTTTTATGGATGCTTCAGAATTTATATATATGTATTGTAACATTAAAAAAAACATAATGAAAAATCAATCTAGTAGTCCCGATTTTTGGATCTAGGGGAAAATCTCTGTGTATGTTTGTTTTATGTGTTATGCTCTCGCCATTATTTATTTTCTGTTTTTAGAATTTGTATGCAGGTAATTTCTGTACGGGGTTAAAACCTACATGTTAGAGTGGTTGGGACTGACCAATCTCAAATGAATTGTATCTTGGTTGGGTCTACATTCACATCTTGCTCATCAATAATGTACCCCATATATTGAACCTTAGTCATACCAAAAGTTCATCTCTCCAAATTGGCACACAACTTGTGTTGCCGCAGGGTTTGGAGAACCTATTGAATATGGTAGAGGTGCTCTTCCCAACTATGGCTGAAGATAAGAATGTCATCCAAATTCACTTCCACAAATGATTTGATGAAGGGTCTCAACATGTTGTCCATCAACCTCTCTAAGGTTGCAGGGGCATTCGTCAACACGAAAGGCATTACTAACCATTTGAAAATTCACTCCTTGGATTTGAAGGTAGTATTCCACACATCGAAGGGTTTGATCAGTACCTGATGATAACCAGACTTAAAGTCAATCTTGTTGAAATATTTGGCCCCCTTGAGCTGGTTGATAAGGTAATCAATCCATTGGATTGGATACATAATCCAGATAGTGATGTTTTTCAGCAGTTAATGGTCAATGCAAAGTCTCCAAGTCCCATCCTTATTTCGTACCAACACGATCAAGCTCCCACAGGGTGATGAACTTGGCCTGATGTGGCCTTTCTGCAACAACTCCTGAATTTTCCTCTTGATTTCATCATTATACAGAATAGAGCATCGATAGATCAGTCCATTGGGTAGTGGCACACCCAGGGTCATATTGATGGAGTGCTTAACCTAACAGTGAGGTACCCTTGTGGGTGACGTGAAGATGTCCCTATACTCCTCCACAACCTTATACATGTGTTATTTTTGTGTGGAGGAGCACTATCTAGAGGTCATGGCCAAAATCTTCTTCTTTCCCTAAGGTTGAATCATAAGGAAACAAATTTCCCGGTCTAGGAATGATCTTACTACATTGTTTTGTGGTAATCAAAGAAATGGTGGTAGGTGGTGCTACCTCTGGTATCCTGTACAACTTATCTCCTAAACTAATAATAATAGTGTGAGGCCTAGACTCGTATACAACATGTCACTTCCACAAGTATGGTTGGCCTAATAATACATCACAAACTTCAAGAGGAGCAACATCACACAATATCTCATCTGTGGGGGGCTTGATGTTGTATGGAAGACGACATTGTCAGCTGACGCGAAGATCTCGCCCTTGGTGAAGCCACCTAATGGTGTATAGTTTTAGGTGTGGTGTGGTTGGTAGGACCAACCACTTCATGAACTCTACTTACATGAGGTTCTTTTGGCTCCCACTGTTGACAATGAAATTGTAACACCCTACTCCCACATCTACCCATGCAATCAGTCAGTCGGGGTAAACATGTGATGAGAAGCTACTATGATATGATTCAACCTCTTAGGTAACCTTAAGGAAATGGAATCAATGGAAACACAACACATAGACCTCCCTCAGGTGCTTTGGGACCCTAAGGAACTAATCCACCACTCCAAGTGTCCAACCCCTGAGTTAACCTAGCATTTAGATTAATTAAACCCAAATTCGCTCCCATGACAAGTCATGCATGTGACTGTAACCCTATATTCACTCTCACATGATATCATGTTAGTGACCAAAGACCCAATTTGTTAGTGTTATGCCGCGACTCCAAGATTTGAGCCACTTTTTCAGGCCCAGAGCCCAAGTCACTGCCTAGAATTGAACCATCTCTTCAAATCAGTATTAGAACATGCAAATGATAGTACTAAAGAAATTATTTGTTCAATACCTTAACTGGACCCCTACTAGGCATGACATCCATTTCATCAAACACTTAGTAAATATGCAACCTACAGGTGCAAATAACATATCTGAGCATAGGGGTCTTATACTTTTCTGAGATTCATTATGAAGCATTGTCTCTTTATCACATTATTTTTCATTTCATCCATTAGGTCATAGATACATTGATCATTCAATAACAATTAAGAATAGATGAGAGCCACACATGGCTAGTATCACAAAACATGTAAATAACCAGCATAATAGGGACAAAATTATCCATGAAATCACCACCATACAAACCACATATAATCCAACATAATGCTCATAGAAGTACAAGGATAAATAACCTTTCATTAATGATGCAAAATGCAAACTCGGGGTGTGACTTCCATGTTCCACTCGACCGTAGAATGGCTAGCCAAATCTCTATTAGGTCATTCACCCCGTGCCATATTCCAAGCATGAACAGAGGATTTCATAACACATCAATCAAAACTCATTCAGGGCTTCCAGAGGCCATCACCTCAACCCATCAACTAGTGATTCCACCTCACAGTCATACATCACAAAACCATCATCTAATTGGTTTCTATCATAGCCATCCAAGGCTCCAGAGCATTTGTTCCAACCAAGGCTCTAGGACTAGTAACTTAACCCACAATTGTCATTGGGATCTAAAGTGTTTGTCCAACCAAGGCTCCAAGAATAATAACCCAACCCACAGTTACCATTGGGCTCCATAGCTTTTTTCCAACCAAGGCTCCAGGACTAGTAATTCAACCCACCAAGGGCTCCAGAGCATTTTTCCAACCAAGGTTGTGGGACTAGTAACTCAACCCAAGTTGTTACAGGGTTCCAGAGTGTTTGTCCAACCAAGGCTGTGGGACTAGTAACTCAACCTAGGTTGTTACACATCTCTAGAGAATTTTTCCAACCAAGGCCATGGGACTAGTAACTCAACCCAAGTTGTTACAGGGCTCCAGAGTGTTTGTCCAACCAAGGCTCCAGGAACTAGTATCTCAACCCAAGCTAAGGAAACATGAGAACCAACCAAGAACACAACAAGGAAATAAACCCATAAACTCCATGGCTATCCAGGAAATGGCAAGGCTGGGTAATCCATTATCAATCCAGGCAATCCTCCATGTTAGTGATAGATCATAACCAAGAAACCACATGCATGTGTCATGCATGCCAAAACTAGTGAAGTAAACATACATGCAACTCGATACCTGCAAGCAAATTTGATTTAGTTGTTGATCCCAATGCCTTCTTGCACCTTCCTACTCTTCCTTTACCTTCTTGCTCCAAGAATCCAATTGTTCCACACCGTCCAAGAGTTCTCCAAGAAAACTCTAATTATGCAAGAGTATGAGAGAAAGAGAGAGAGAGAATAGAAGAGAGCTCCACCAAAACCTGTCAAAATCTTACCAATTGATCCTCAAAAACCTTTTTATCAATGAGGCCTCTATTTTCTTCATTTCCATTATTTTCCTTCATTTTCCTCCTCATATGCAACCTGTGACCTTTCACCATTATTTTCTCCTAATTTCCATTATTTTCATAAATAAAATGCTAATTAATGCCTCATGCCTTTCCAAAGCCTTAGCCATATCCTTTTCCAATTTCCTTAGCTACAATAAACTGAATCAACACCCACTAGGATGTTTCCCCCACCATTCAACTTGGAATGTATGTCCCATCGACCGTGGCCTTATATATTTTTACATGAAATTTTCACCAGGGTTGTTACAGAACCCTCCCCTTGGGGGAACACCATCCTCATTGTTCAATGACACCTATAACCAAAAACACTGTTGAAAACAAAACATACTACCCATGGATCTTTATAACATATCTCATTGCGGTATTTACAATGACCACTGCTAAAACATGACAAACATACCATTCACTAGAGATTTATAACACAACTCATTACAGTATTTAACAATGAGGCCTCTATTTTCTTCATTTTCCATTATTTTCCTTCATTTTCCTCCTCACATGCAACTTGTGACATTTCACTTCCTTTTCTCCTAATTTCCATTATTTTCATAAATAAAATGCCAATTAATAACTCATGCCTTTCCAAAGCTTTAGCCATTGCCTTTTCCAATTTCCTTAGCCATAATAAATTGAATCAACACCCACTAGGATGTTTGCCCCACCATTTAGTTTGGAATATGTGTCCCATCAACCATGGCCTTATATATTGTTACATGGAATTTTCACCAAGGCTATTACAGAACCCTCCCCCTTGGGGGAACTTCGTCCTCAGTGTTCAATGACACATATAACTAATAAGACTGATGAAAACAAAACATACTACCCATGGAGATGTATAACATAGCTCGCTGTAGTATCTACAATGACCATTGTTGAAACATGAAAACCATATCATTTATTGGAGCTTTATAACATAGCTCATTACAGTATTTATAATAACCACATATACACATACACATTTTCTTCAACCAGCAAATAATCATAATGTCTATGGAGCTTTATAAATCCATCTAAATATAGTATTTAGAATATTACACACATATGCGCATTTTCCCAACCAACAAATAAAAAGGATAGATGCCTGCATCCGCAACAAGGGAATCCAGAGGCTCACACTCCCACCCTCAAAGTAATACCAGGATTCGCCTCCTTCCTGGGAGGTACAAAATCCACTGCAAAGTCAAATCTGCATATAATTTCTAGCACTACAATCTTGTGCCACTTTTCCTCTCAGTGAACAATCACTAGCTCATTGTTCCAGGGCGCACTCCCAATGTGCATTTGTTTCCATCTGGCAATGCTAATGACTAAAAAAAATCCATCCCCAACCTTCCCTTCTCTACTACATAGTCCCTCAGGCACTCTGGTCACCCCTTTCGTGTAGTCACTCACCTTCCAAGTTCGACTGGCACCCCCATCTCGGGCAATCCGTCCTCTGGCAAGGCTTCCTCACATCAAAAGATACAAAAACCAAGGCATATCCCCACCTCAAAACCATCATACCAGCCATAGGATGCTCATGGAAATCAATGGACACTATTGGGTACTAATGTGCCACAATGGCCGTGTTTCTAAATGCTTTACTAGCATTCTACTGCATTTTCTAATTCCTTTTGTTATTGCAAGTTCTTGCAATCAATTTCAATCACCCAACTGAGCATTTCATGATTTTTGTACCAAGCACATAACTTCCATTAGATTCAAAATAAATTGAAATAAACTCAAATCATACCTCATTGGTAGCTCGTAAAAAAGGTACATTTGCAATTCTGTTCACTTCCTATCAAAACAAGTCAAACTAGCATATTTGACCAAATCAACATGTATAAAAATATCACATCAATTTAGCTCAAAACATAACCATCATAGATCAAAATCATAAATCACATGTAACCATAATCAACTAGAATCATAATTCATGTGTAATCATCATATACCATAATCATAAATCACATGCATAATAAAACTAAAATAATATACTAATACTTATCCTTCAATCGATCCTCACTTTTGCCTTTGTTCTTATTTCATACACACACCGGATCATTTTCCACACCCGAAAAATACCTAATGCCTTCTCCTCAAACAGGTGCACATATACATAGCATTCATCACAACATATGACCATACATGACATAAAACTGCATGCAATACATGCACCTACACCTGACATGCAACACATACACCTACACCCAGTGTATACAATACAAACCATATGCCTACTTCCAATGCATAACATAATACATACACCTAAACTTGGCATACAACACAATACAATACATCTATACCTAATGTACAACACCACATAATGCATGCACTTATACAATGCACATGCCTAGTACCACGTGCCCTCAACACAACATGTATGACATGCACACAATATCACACATGCACCAGTACCATATGTACACAATACCACCTGTACACCGCACCACCTCCACAATGCATGCACAACATCACATGTACATGGTGCCACCTACCCAATGTGCACACAATGCCACATGTACACTACACCATTTGTACAATGTGTACACAATACCACATGTACATAGTACCACATGCACGACATGTATGCGACACCACATGTACACAGTGCCACATTCATGACATGTACACAACACCACCTGCATAGCGCCTTGTGTACAACATGTACACAACACCACATGCACACATCACCAAATGTACATAGCACTGCATATCCAACATGTAAATAGCACCATCTATAACCAACACTGAATATGAAACAGTCATACAACACTATCTGTACTAACACCCTATACATAATATTACATAAACAACATGTACACAAACTACATATGCACAACATTGCATGCACACAATCATCACTGATGCAACATGTAAGACATATGCACAACGGTAATACCACACATATGAAACCAAACTACATCTACCAATCAACCTTGCTTCCAACGTCTTATCCATGCTTGTCCTAGCATGTCACAGACCACACTACTTTCATTCCACTGATGTATCCCTTGGTATAACCTGTCCATGACATAGACATAATATAATCACATAATATCAACTCATAACCACATGATACTGACCTCATATATTTGTCATGACTACTCTTCCTAATTGATTCCTTGTAAGACCAGGAACCTCTTCATGTCATTTGTCTGCGTAAGAAATCTTTCCTCCACAAGAACGATTCTTGGTGACCCTATTGGATAGTGACATAGATACATAGACACATACATACATATAAATAAACATTGTTATAAAACAATCATGATCCATGATGACCCTGTCAGATAACAACGCGCATACATACATATATGCATATAATCATTAGCATAAATCAATCATGATCACAACATAAATATTATATATCAAGGTCAAGGTTAAGAGAACTTCCTTTATTCATGCACAACATTGAGAACCACCATTCCCAACTTAGTCAATCCATCTGAAATCTCAGTTCCATTTACTTTAACTTTTCTGGTTACCTTTGTCCTACCTATCCTGCCATTGTTCATTTACACCAATGGACCCAACTAGTCCAACTGGTTGTCATATTCTTACCCTTCATTGCGCTTACTCATGCACAGAGCTTCATCTGAATCTTCCTTTACCTTTTGGGTATCACACATCTCTCTCAACCTCCATCAACTTTCCTCTTTCCCAATCAATTCCCAAGACTCAAAACATAAAAGGAAAGACAACAAACAACTAAGAAGAAAACCATGAAAGTCAATAATAATATGACACCAGAACAAAGTGGCAAGGCCTTGCACTAGACATAATCAAAACCATAATCAATCTCAACAATTCATAAAAGATCAAAAGCACAATACTGGCAACAGACGCCATGACTGAATTCCCATGGTCCCCAAGGAAAGTTCAACCTAAGCCTTCTTCAAAATTTCATGGCAATTTCTTTTGCCATGCAATCCCCTACATCATATTGCCATAAGCACATAACTATTAGTGTATATATAACATAACAATACACCAATTAACTTATCTTATAATTCCAAGCACGTTGCCTTGTAATTTAACACATCTGTGCCATGTCTCAAGGGACTCAAATTCCCTTGACATGTCTACTTGTAACTAGAAATTGGCTGATACACTTATCAAATACATGTCCATGAATATAACACATATCCACATAATTTCAGATGAGATTAAGGTTAACACAACTTCCTATATGCAAAGCACTCATTCACTTGGAATTAAGGTTTCCAAACATAGCCAAAGGAATTCTTGCCCATTTCCTTCCTTTTACCTTTTTACCTTGTTGCAATCGAAGCTTACTATGTGTTGTCAGATCACCCAATTGTTAGTTATGTAAACACATTAATTGATATCCTGTCACGCTAATACCAAGCATGCTTCCTACAACTATTTACACATGTCAACCACATGATCCAGATATCAAGACAATCATATCTATCAATTTTAAATCAACCTTTACCAAGACTAACAATCACGTCATAATCCATAGTCAACTCAATGTTATTAGGCATAATGCAGCTACAACTATCACCTACTATACTCAAGTCAATATCAATTGTCTCAACACATATGTGTTAGTAAAGTCATCTTAAACAAGATTATTAGAACGCATACTCATATTATGAAATTCATCAAACATTCAACCAACTTGCAAACATACCACATTAAATGAATCAACTAGGCATCAAACACTCAAACACCAAATAGATGTCATAATCAAATAACCAAGCACCAAATATACGACATAATAAAACTCATACCTTAATGTATATCAGAGGAGGTTATCTTGTCTACACACTAAAGCTAGGTTATCATGATACAACTTCATAACATATCAACTCAAATATAAATCATGATATCCATAATATTAACTAACATGTTCACGTCATAAGCTCATAAGCATTTGTCATTCATTCATAACAATCACATTTGTATGATCAATCTAGATTAGTATGACACCATATCACAAATATGTTCGCTCATACCTGAATATCGCAACCATAACCATCTGCATAGGTCAAACTAGGTTAAAACAATACATATAACATCAAGATATTCAATGCAATGAACATAACCATCACGCATATGACCAATCCAAATTACAATGTCAAGATCTCAATAAAATAACCCTAATCATCAAGTTAATAGCATATAACAACAATAAGTTATATATCATGCTCATCAACGACATATAACCTAAACATCAAGTTATCTAACATAAAATAGCGATAGCAATGCATACAAACACATGTTACTATCATTCTTGACTATCCGACACATGTGCATATAACTACACTAATCAACTAACATCCATTATGAATATAACCATAACATCAAAACATGTACATAAACCTAATGCATATAATAATCCTTAACTTACATACATGCATGCCCACATACAATACATGTAAGACGATCTTCTCTTACCCCAAAGTCTAATGTTGCAACCTCATTATGATGATCTACATCTCATGTTCTATCTCAGCCAACACATTAGCATCATAACAACCAATATCACCATGATAACCTAAATTGCATATAATTACTTCACAAGCGTTGTTTGACCTGTTATTCATGCATAAATATAACCAAGACCATACATGCATAGTGACTGCATATAGACATATAACACATGAGTACAAAACCATATACACATCATTCTATCTAGATTCCAGTCATCAATGCATGACCCTATCAACTACACAACACATGACCTCATGCATGATAACAACAACCACCTCACATGCATTGGATAACATGTGAATACTTACATGCATAAAAATGCATAATCAACCATACACACATGAAGACATACTCCATGACAACACCTTCAACATTCAAATGGAAACATCACTACAACCATGATCAACACCATGAAAATGAAACAAGAGAATGGACTACAAGCATGAGGAACACATATGCAACCAACATGAAAGCATGATCAACACACATCCCAAGGAGAGTGCAACCACACTTTGATACCACTTTGTAATACCCTCCTCCGACATCTACCCAAGCAATTTGTCAGTCAGGGTAAACATGCGACAAGAGGCTATTATGATATGATTCAACCTCCTAGGTAACCTTAAGGAAATGGAATCGATGGAAACACAACATACAGACCTCCCTCAGGTGCTTCGGGACCCCGAGGAACTAATCTACCACTCCAAGTGTCCAACCCTTGAGTTAACCTAACATTTATATGAATTAAACCCAAATTCGCTCCCATGAAAAGGCATGCATGCAACTGTAACCCTATAGTCACTCTCACAGGCTTGCCCACTAGCAACCAGAGACTCAATTTGTCAGTGCGATGCTAGCAACTCTGGGATTTGAGCCACTTTTTCAGGCCTAGAGCCCAAGTCACTACCTAGAATTGAACCATCTCTTCAAATCACTAAAATAACATGTAAATGACAATACTAAAGAAATACTTGTTCAAGACCTTGACTAGACCCCTACTAGCCATGACATACATTTCGCCAAACACTAAGTAAATATGCAACCTACATGTACATGTAATAAACCTGAGCATAGGGGTCTCATACTTATCTGAGATTTTCTATGAAGCATTGTTTCCTTATCACATTAGCTATCATTTCATTCATTAGGTCATATATACATTGATCATTCAATAACAAGTAAGGACATGATGAGAGCCACACATGGCTACTATCATCAAACATGTAAATAACTAGCATAATAGGGACATAATTATCCATGAAATCACCGCCATATAATCCAACATAATTCTCATAGAAATACAAGGAGAAATAACCTTTCATTAATGATGCAAAATCCAATCCCGGGATGGGACTTCCACGTTCCACTAGACCGTAGAATGGTTGAGCCAAATATATCTTTAGCCATTCACCCCCATGCCATATTCCAAGCATGAATGTGGTATCTCATAGAACACATCAATCAAAACTCATACAAGGTTTCCAAAGGCCATCCACCTCAACCCATCAGCCAGTGATTCCACCTCACAGTTGGACATCACAAAACCACGATATGATCAGTCTCTATCCCAGCCATCTAGGGCTCCAAGACTAGTAACTCAACCCACAACTGTTGTTGGGCTCCAGAGAGTTTGTCCAACCAAGGCTCCAGGACTAGTAACTAAAACTACGTCTACCACCAAGCTCTAAATCGTTTGTCCAACCAAGGCTCCATGATTAGTAACTCAACCCACTAAGGGTTCCAGATCATTTGTCCAACCAAAGCTACGAGACTAGTAACTCAACCCAAGTTGTTACAGGGCTCCAAAGCATTTGTCCAACCAAGGCTACGAGACTAGTAACTCAACCCAAGTTGTTATAGGGCTCTAGAGAGTTTGTCCAACCAAGGCTCCAGGAACTAGTAACTCAACCCAAGCTAAGGAAACATGAGAACCAACCAAAAACACAACAAGGAAATAGACCCACAATCTCCATGGATATCTAGGAAATGGCAAGGCTAGGAAATCCATTGTTAATCCAAGGAGTCTTCCATGCCAGTGACAGATCATAACCAAGAAACCACATACATGTTCCATGCATGCCAAAACTAGTGAAGGAAACATACATCCAACTCGGTACCTGCAAGAAAATCTAATGTAAATGTTGATCCTGATGCCTTCTTGTGCCTTCCTAATATTCCTTTGCCTTCTTACTCCAAGAATCCAAGTATTCCACACCCTCCAAGAGTGCTCCAAGAAATCTCTAAGTATCCAAGAGTATGATGGAGAGAGAGAGAATAGAAGAGAGCTCCACCAAAACTTGTCAAAATCTTACCAACTGATCCTTAGAAGCCTTTTTATCAATGAGGCCTCTATTTTCTTCATTTTTGATTATTTTCCTTCATTTCCCTCTTAACATGCAACATGTGACCTCTTTCACCTTCCTTTTCTCCTAATTTCCATTATTTTCATAAATAAAATGTCAATTAATGCCTCATGCCTTTCTAAAGCCTTAGCCATTGCCTTTGCCAATTTCCTTAGCCATAATAAACCAAACCAACACCCACTAGGATGTTTCCCCCACCATTCATCTTAGAATGCATGTCCCACCGAATGTGGCCTTATATATTTTAACATGGAATTTTCACTAGGGATGTTACAGAACTGCAACGAGAACCCTTCACCCACATCTGTGAATGGAAGAGTCTCTCCCCCTACTCTAAATCTTAGGGCTCATCCTTCTAGATATTGGTGGTGGAAACAGTGGCACTAGGCTCTGCATCGATAATCTGCTTCCCTTTGGCATTCCCCTTCTCAGTGTCTGACTTAGAGCCAGAACATGCATCTGATTCGGACGCCTTCATCTCGGCCCCCAGTGACTGCCTGGCTTAGCACTCACTTGTGTTGTGAGTGGGGCTCTTATAGAACTCACAACATTTACCCGTTTCCTTCTTTGTCTTCATGGTGTTGTTCTTTGCTTGCAGCTTCGAAAGGTTGTCTTGGGTCACCCCGCCTTGGATTTTCCCTTTGTCTTATGGCTTGGGAGTGCCTTTTCCTTGTTTCTAATAACAAATCCAAAGTCTCCCTTCTTCTGTTTGAATTTATGCTCGATCTTGACAGTGTATCGATAGGTGGGGCCAAGCGAAGAGATGTCCAAGAAATCCATCTCAGCTTAGATGTACTTGTGTATACATTCACGGTACTTGAGTACCAAATGCCACTCGGAATACTTGATACCCAGCTTCATGTGAAGGGTATGGAAAATATTTGTGAACTCTAGCACATCTTGGTCCCTTCCCTACTGCAGCATGGTCCACTTTATGTATTTATCTTCATAGCTTCCAACAGGGTAATATTGTTTCTTAATGGCATCTCAGAAATAATTCCAAGTGGGTGCGGCTGAAAATATTAAGGATTCCCTCTCGTCCTTTTGTTCATAGTAGGTTTCCCACTAGTTCTTGACATCTAGGGCGTCTTTGAGGAGTGCAAAAATATTTTCCTGATTGGAAAAGTCATGAACTAGAAAATATCCTTCCACTAGATTTAACCATCTATATACATCGTCTGCATCTATATAGCCTTCAAATATGGGAATGCAAAAGTTAACTTGTACCTTAAAAGGAGTGGTTCCTCTAGAGTGGTCGTTGGATGAAGATGTGTTGTCTATGGGTAGTCGCCAAAGGATCTGGGAAAAGTTATCCATCATCACGTTCCTTTGTAACTCAAGGGATTCCTCGAGCAATATTTTTAAATGATCTCCTACCCCCTTGTCTTTCTTTTCTTCCACCATGGGAGGCCTTTGGTGTTTGTGATGCTGGTCTTACAAAGGTTCAACCAATTTGAACCCTAACTCCTTATACCCTAACCTCGTTGGGGACATGCAAAGTAAAACAAAGAAAGAGAATACCACTCTGATACCATTGATATAGACTTATGCAGGAATGAAAAAATACAAATATACACATAACCACAAAGGTGAAGAAAAACTAAAACTTCATTTCATTAATATCAAAGAACTAAAATATGCTTACATACAAAAATGGAAATAAATTAGCTCAAGCAATGGTATCTTATCTTTGAGAAGAGATGTGGCGGCTACATACCTCTGAACTATGAGGCTCAAGGACCCTTTTATTACTGAACAACAAGGGGAAATCCTAAACAACCCAAACCCTAACCACAGGAGATGGAACGCCAAGAGTTTGTGGGGCCTTGTTGGGGTTAGTTGGGCCGCCAACTTCCCAGGGTCATAACTTGGTCATATTATCTCTGTTTGGCACATATGCTACCTCGTTGGAAATATATTTTATGAGTATTATAGTATTTTATGTAGGACCATACTTATGGCTATGGGCTTGATGTGGACCTAAAAAAAAATGTCATTTAGGGTGTCAAAACTACTCTAAAAGTTCAGGACCTGAAAAACTGCTAAAATTAGTAAATGCAACTTTAAACAAGGAAACTGATGAAACCAACTAGAGTTCTAGGTGGAAGATGTGAGTGGCCACCAATCTCCACATGGATCAAGGAGAACCTCTTAGCCATGTTCAGCTAAGCTATTTATTTTTTGTAAGTAGTCTATCTCAGTCTGGAAAAGGGCTATTATAATGAGTAGACATTTTTCATTTACTTTAACGAGTTTAAAAAGACAAGTGCTCAACAATATTTTCATATCTGAAAAGAGATGAAAGAGAACTCTGCCTGGAGGAACGTATGGTATAAAAGGATAGAAATTGGTTCTAGTGATGATGGAACTACTCAAAACAAGCAAAGATCATGAGATTGGCTATAAGAACACTCATCACAATAGTTCCTCAGCAAATGGTAAAACAACTAAGTGAAAGTGTATGATCGATAAAGCAGATAGTGAGGATGGAAAGAGAAAACCAAGGCTCGTCTGGCAGGATCAGGCTAATAAAAATGGAAATCACAATAATAGAATGAGAATGGTTTCATTTTTACACAAGCTTGAAACATAGGAAACTATGCTTGAAAATACTTGAAGATGGTTTCATTTTTACAGAAGCTTAAAAAAAAGAAAAAATATGCGTGAAATAAGTTGCATGCCCTCAACATAATGAATCAATTTGAGGTACACGCTCCCCAAGCTTCATTTAATTCACCTAAGTAGACTATTTCCTTCTAATAGGTGGATGAAATGAAGGTTCATTTACAAGATCAAGTGAAAGGCTCAAATGAGAATTTATGAGATCTAATCAAAGACTCGAATTGGAAGGGGATTTGTTTCATTTTTTAATGAGCTTGACACAGGAAAATAACTATGCTCATGAATTTATTTCATTCTTTAACAAGCTTGACACAAGAAAATGAATTATTCTCTGACACCTTGTTTCATTTTTTGACAAGCTTGACACAGGAAAAAGGACTCTACGCGGACACCTTGTTTCATTTTTAATGAGCTTGACACAAGAAAAATAACCCTTCTTAGAATAACCTTGATTCATTTTTTAACGAGCTTGAAACAAGATAAGGAAATCTACTCCAAAATCATATCATGGCCTCCAAGAGACCATGGCTTCCAAGAGGTTCTCATCAGATGGAAGAAAAACGCTCTGGGAGGGATACATATCAAAGGATCCAATGGAAAGTTTAGGCTCCATTGCACCTAATATATGATTTACCATATCGTGTACTAGATCTAGGTCGAAAGAAGTTGAGCAGACAGCGAAAGGCTCATATTCATCAATAGGTATGTGAATGGGATAGGTTGCCAAATAATTAACCTATGGTGAGGAAGATACCACTTGCACATTTGGAACACTTAGGGAAGTAGGATGACTGGTAGGCAAATCAGGACAAACAAATGAAAGCTAATCAATAGTCACAATCCTTCTATCATGCACGAACATGTCACTCGAAAGAGTGTGGATACAACAACATCCATAGTATAAACATAGTCTCGTCCCAGGATAAAATTGAAGTCCAAAGGCCCATGACAACCATAACATCAATACATACAATTTTTCCTCCCAAGGTAACAGGAAACTGAGGAAGGATCCATAAGGGTTGATTGGTTCTTCTATTAAAATCTAACAAATTCAAGGCGATGGACACAAGTTGTGGGGAACCCAAAGCTTGCCGAGCAGTGGAGGATAGAATATTAATAGAATCTCCCTCATCTATAACAGTGTGATGGATATTCTTACCATAATCCTTTACATTGATCTTAAAAGGCATGTAATAAGGGAGACAAGGTTTTGTCAATCGAATCCAAACAAAGGGAGTGGTTTGTTTTCTTAGAAGGGGTTTCATGGGAATGGAAGAAATGCCCCCTTGTCTTGTAGAATCAGAGGAAACAAGAAGAACCTAAAAAGTATGATCCTCACTCTCTATGGGAAAAGTACGATTGAATGAAGGTGGAATTGGGTCAACCATTTTCTCAACCAATGGTTGGTTGGAAATGGACCCATGGGATTCACATTCAGAGAGAGTGGGATTGATTGGAGTCTAATTCTGATCAATCACTTCATCAACTAGTGAAGTATTGGGAGAAACATTTTGGTAACCAGTTAGAAGACGAGGTTGAGAAGCTGTAATGTTTTCCAACACTTTTTAGGCTTCATCCATATAAGGACAAATGTGAATAGGATGATTCTCTTCACATAACTTATAGGGAAAGTTGACTTTCCCCCTGTTCCCATGGAATTTATTATCACTCGTTCATGGTTTGTTACTAACATGATCTCTAGAAGCTAGCAACAAAGTTTGATGTGAGCTTGTGGGCCACACTTGTAATACCTTGGGAATACCAAGACAATCTCTAAGAAGTTGGTCACCCTTACATAACTTGCAAAGGAATTTAACTTTGTAGAGTTGATTAGAAGGTTCCTACATATTAGTTGCATTGGTAAAAATGGTTTATTGTTTGGCCCCTTGCTTATTATGTTTCTTATTCATCATCATCTTCTTCTTCTTCTTAGCTTCCTGGTTACCAGAAACAAGACTTTCACCAGGCAAGGAGGAAGAAAGGGATGAAGAAACAAAAAGTTAAGAGGGAAAAGCGTCAACCTTAGGATCAACATGAGGTTGATATTGTTCATGTGGAGGAGAATATCGTTGAGAAGTAGTTTAGACATTCGAAACCAAGGAGGTCAAAAACAACCAAACTGGTAAACCAATGGTGAATCCAGGAAGGGACAATGTTGCCATATAAGGAGCACCAATATTTCCAAAATAAGTGTTAGGGTCCCACCCTAACCCCCTTATTTAAGTAGTGGGATCGAGTCATAATAAAGAGTCAATAAATCCCATATTAATAATTGTAAGTGGTTAACCCGCAATTAATGTCGGGACCATAGTTAGTTGCAAACGAGCCATGGTATTAGATAGATGGTATTAATAAAACCCATGGTATCGATCCATGGTATTGCATGTATGAGTCATATATAAAGGCTAGAGACTCCCTGCGAGGAGCATCGTGTCTTATTTTTGAATTGAGCTCTGCTCTATTGGAGGTTGCCCCCTCGAAGAGGCCACTGAACATTGCTTTTTGAATAATAAAATATTTGTTGTTGACTCTCACTATTCTATGTTCTGGGTATCTTTCTTTGCATATTTTGTATTTGGGTATCTTTTTGCTGGTTAAGAGCATAACAAGTGGTATCAGAGCACTTTCCAGGGTCGGTGGGATCTCCAGTTCTTAGCAAAAATTTTTTTTTGGCTAGAGACGTGTTCCGGCGTCTTTAAACCACGGGCTCTGTTGTTGAGCCCATAAACTTGCGGATTTGGGGAGGCATGCACGCAGGAAATACAAGAGGTGGTCACGCTTGTTGGACTCCCTTATAACCCCTGTGGGTACCCCTTCGAGTAGTAGTGCATTAGACAGAACCACGTACGAACTGTCTTCCAAGTACCTTCTAGGTATATCGGAAGCCCCCTAGCTCCTCTGCAACCTAGCCATAGATAAACCGTTGGCCGTCTTGCTGCTACAGTACACCGAGAACAGCACTCGGAGAGATTACTTGCCCATACAATAGGGTAGTCGAGTTGTACGGCTAAGGGTACGGTTGATCCTCCTTAGTTAGAGCCCTGAAACATTGGGCTGAGTACTACTGTCAGACCCTTATGTATATCGCGATCTGTAGCACCTGACACTCCTCGAGACCATAGTTCCCTTTTCTATCTTGGGATCACGCATCATCTCTGCCAGATCAACTCGCGCAAAGGGGTGCAATAGCAGCAGACATCAGTCCGATCTATTAGATCCATCAAATCCGCAACAACAATCTGTTCCGCCGCTCAGAGCTATCTGATCCACCATTCAGATCTCTCAGATCCACCTCATCTGAGTAGTTGTGTGGGGTTCCTAAACCGGAGCATGATTTTCACAGGACTTTTGGCAGCATTGACATTTTGAGGATTCGGTGACTGCAGTATTCCTAAGGAAGGAGTAAAACTCCGTTAGCAGTTTTCAAAAAAAAAAAAAAAATCTGAGATCTCCTGGAGCGCATATTGGTGATCTAGCCCATCAGAATCAGGACGACGAGTTGAACACAGTGGTACCATTCAATTCTTAGTGAAAAAAAAATTTGGGTGGTCCAAAATTTCAAGAACATCAGGTCAGTGCATGGTAGAAACTAGAGCTCAAGCTATGGCATATGAGAGGATGGACAAAACTTGAACAATCCTTGCAATCCATCCAAACTCAGCTTGACAGACTAACTAGCATAATCCCGAGCATAGTCCCGAAGGGCAAGGAGGAATCCCATGTGGAGGTGTCTATTGGCAATGGACACAATGAGGGTGAGTCTAGCCATTCTCTTCACCTCTGGGGCCCCCAACGACAATCCTGTCTGCGACCTCCCAAGTTGGATATGCATAAATTTGATGGTTCTCACCCGACATCATGGATAGCACAAATGGAGTAGTATTTCAATCTAAATAACATCTTAGATAATGAGACTCAGCTTATGGTGGGGAGCATGTACTTGGACAATGAAAGGTGGCAATGATGGGAATGGCATCAACGTTGCAATGCACCTTTGGTGACTTGGACCACCTTCAAAAAAGCTCTTACATAACACTTTGACCAAGAATCTTCTTTTTTGGGTCGTCTTACTAAGCTCTGACAGACTGGCACAGTGGATGAATATATTATAGCCTTTGAAGCCTTAGCCTTCCGCACTAGGGGTCTTTCAGATGTGTTTTACACGGAATGTTTTATCAGCGGTCTTAAAGAAGCCATAAAAGCCCATGTCCTACTGCACCACCCTCCCACATGGATAGAGGCTTGCAAGGTAGCTCGTAACGTGGAATGTGCGTTAGCAGCCCAGTAAAATCGCCCAAATTTCACCGCTAAGGGTCGCCCCCCACAGGCTCACAGCACGACTCAAACACTTAAGGTTCAAAAGATGTCACCTACAGAAATGGTCGAAAGAAGAAAGCAAGGATTATGTTACTACTGTGATGAAAAATACTCCCCAGGTCATAAATGCAAGGAGCCCAAATCTTTTCAAATTGATGCCACTGATTACATCTCATCAGAGGAAGATCCACCACTGGAGGAACATGAGGCGGTAGAAGACGACAACCAAAAGGACAATGTCCCTGACGAACCAGTTATTTCGCTGCATGCTTTGGCAGGGATTTCTTCACCTCAAACTCTCAAAATCAGAGGTTTTATTAAACATCGCCCAGTAGTAGTCTTGATTGATAGTGAAGTACACATAATTTCATCCATCAAAAAGTCACGAAAGTAGTGCATTGTTTTGTACGAGCAGTTTCTAACTTCCAAGTCCAAATTGCGGATGGGGGCACAATGAAATGTGAAGGCCGCTGTGAAAATGTCAAACTTCAAATGGGGGATTATCAGTTGAAGGCCCACATGTTTTCCATACACATGGGAGGGTGCGACATTGTCCTCGGTGCTGAATGGCTTCGCGCTCTTGGGCTAATCACAATGGATTTCCAGGAGTTATATATGAGTTTTAAGCAGAACAACTCCTCACATGCCCTCCGTGGACTCCAAGCGGGAGCTCCATCTATCATCAACTCGCATAGGATGGAAACATTGCTAAAAAAGGGCCATCGTGGAGTTATAGCTCAATTTAATGCCATCCAGGCAGTCGAAACCAAGTCTCTGTTGATTCATCCTGAGATGCAACAGATTTTAAATAACCATCTTCCAGTCTTTGACAAGCCTCATGAGCTTCCACCCTCAAGAGGGGAACATGATCATAGCATCACCTTGGTTCCAGGGGCCCAACCCCCAAATGTGTGCCCATACAGATATTCGTTCACCCAAAAGAATGAAATAGAAAAAATAATCAAGGAACTTTTGGAAGCAGGTATCATTCGTCCTAGCATTAGTCCTTATTCATCGCCGGTGGTCATGGTGCTCAAGAAAGATGGGGAGTGGCGGATGTGTCCAGACTTCAGGGCCCTCAATAAGTTGATAGTCAAAGATAAATTTCCCATCCAGGTGGTTGATGATTTGCTGGATGAACTCAATGGGGCTCAATTCTTCACTAAGCTAGATCTTCGCTCAGGCTACCACCAAATTCGCATGAAGGAAGTCGACATTCCAAAGACTGCTTTCTGAACTCATGAAAGCCATTATGAGTTCTTGGTCATGCCATTCGGTCTTTGTAATGCGCCATCTACTTTTTAGAGCCTTATGAACCACCTTCTCAAACCATACCTTAGGAAATTTGTCCTTGTCTTCTTCAATGACATCCTCATCTATAGTTGCACTTGGGCCGCACATCTTCAGCATGTAGATCTAGTCTTGCAACTGCTCCGCAAGCATAAATTATTTGTCAAGATGTCCAAGTGTTCTTTTGGCATGGAAGAAGTTGAGTATTTGGGCCACATTGTGGGGCGTGAAGGTGTCAAGGTGGACCCCAAAAAGATCCAGGCCATGCAGGATTGGCCTCAAACTAAGACCTTGAAGAGTCTACGAGGATTTTTGGGTCTCACAGGCTATTATTGCAAATTTTTCCGCAATTATGGTCGCAAAGTGAAGCTCCTCACTCAACTCCTGAAAAAAATTCATTCTTCTGGAATGAGGATGCACAACAGGCATTTACAGCTCTAAAAAATGCCATGTGTTCCACTCCAGTCTTAGCACTACCTAACTTCACCAAATCTTTTGTCATTGAATGTGATGCTTCGGGTATAGGTATTGGGGCAGTCTTAATGCAGGAAGGGTGACCTTTGGCCTTCACAAGCCAACAACTAAGTGGGAAGAACCTGGGCCAATCTACCTATGAGAAGGAAATGATGGCCATTTTACTTGTAGTAGAGACCTGGAGACCTTACTTATTGGGGCGACGTTTCCAAATCCGCACAGACCATCAAAGTCTTAAATATTTTTTGGAGCAATGCCTATCCTCCCCACAACAAAATAAATGGCTCGCCAAAATGCTGGGATATGATTATGAGATCATTTATAAGAAAGGGCAAGAAAATAGTGTAGCAGATGCATTATCTCATCAATTTGAGGAGGGAAGTACCTTGCTAGCAATTTCCCTTCCCATTCCAGAATGGATTGAAGAGGCTTTCAGGGAATGGTTTTCACATCCTGGGCTCTCCCAACTCATTTCTCAATTGCAGGTGGATCCAAATTCCACCAAGGGATACTCGTGGCAGGATGAGATTCTTTGCTACAGGGACAGAGTCGTAATATCACCAACATCCACCCTCAAAGCTCGCAGTTTGGCAGAATTGCACTCATCCCCCATTGCAGGACATTCAGGCTTTCAGAAGATGTATGCTCGCACCAGAAGATCATTTTTTTGGACAGGCATGAAAAAGGACATCCTCACTTTTGTAGCAGAATGCGATGTCTATCAACGCCACAAAGGGGAGACCGTCAAAGCACCAGGCACATTACAACCGTTGCCCATCCCGGCAGCAATATGGACAGAGGTTTCTATGGATTTCATTACAGGTCTTCCAAAGTCAGGAAACAAGTCAGTCATCATGGTGGTTGTAGACATACTTTTGAAGTATGCTCATTTCTGCACCCTACCCCACCCATTTACACCGACTTTTGTCACCCAATCTTTCATGGATCAGATCTTCAAATTGCATGGCATGCCCACTTCTATTGTGTCTGATCGCGACCCGATCTTCACCAGTAATTTTTGGCAGGAACTCTTCAGGCTACAAGGCACCCAACTAAAACTTAGTACTTTTTATCATCCTCAAACGGATGGTCAAATGGAAGCCGTCAACAAATGTCTGGAAACCTACCTTAGGTGTTTCACTTCAACAAAGCAACATCTTTGGGTACAGTGGTTACCTCTGGCTGAATGGTGATATAACACCAACTATCATGCCACCACCAAAATGACTCCCTATGAAGTAGTATATGGTCAACTCCCTCCTTCCCCTACTTCTTATATCAAGGGGGGCTCAAAGGTATAAGCAATGGATCCACTCCTACAAAATTGCGCAACCATGCTCGCCCATCTTAGAGAGAATCTTCATCAAGCTCAAAATCGCATGAAGCAACAGGTAGACCAGCATCGCTCAGAGTGCCAATTTCAAGAAGGGGATCATGTCTTTTTGAGGCTGCAACCATATAAGCAAACATCACTCAAAGACAAGGGTTGTCAGAAACTATCTCCAAAATTCTACGGACCATATCAAGTACTGCAGCGCATTGGAGAAGTAGCCTACAAGCTGGCTTTGCCGCCTACTGCAAAAATCCATCCAGTTTTCCATGTCTCATGCCTCAAGAAAGTGATTGGGAACAATTGCAGAATTCAATCCAGTCTACTTGAATTGGACGAGGAAGGGTCAATCTGGCTCCAACCTAAATAGGTCCTAGACACACGAGAAAGGCATCTGCATGGCCGCATGATTAGGGAAGTTCTCATCAAGTGGAAAGACACCTCTCTGGAAGATGCAACTTGGGAACCAGCCACTATTCTTTAGTAGTTTCTGCAACTTCAGCCTTGAGGAAAAGGCTATTCTTAAGGGGGAGGGCATGTTAGGGTCCCACCCCAACCCCCTTATTTATGTAGTGGGATCGAGTCATAATAAAGAGTCAATAAAGCCCATATTAATAATTGTAAGTGGTTAACCCACAATTAATGTCGGGACCACAGTTAGTTGCAAATGGGCCATGGTATTAGATAGATGGTATTAATAAAACCCATGGTATTGATCCATGGTATTGTATGTATGAGTCATATATAAAG
The DNA here is from genome assembly GCA_000404065.3 of Pinus taeda. NCBI lineage: Eukaryota > Viridiplantae > Streptophyta > Pinopsida > Pinales > Pinaceae > Pinus > Pinus taeda. The sequence goes on from APFE030002273.1 coordinate 81,232, forward strand.
GCTAGAGACTCACTGTGAGGAGCATCGTGTCTTATTTTTGAATCGAGCTATGCTCTATTGGAGGTTGCCCCCTTGAAGAGACCAGTGAACATTGCTTTCTGAATAATAAAATATTTGTTGTTGACTCTCACTATTCTATGTTCTGGGTATCTTTCTTCGCATATTCTGTATTTGGGTATCTTTTTGCAGGTTAAGAGCATAACAAGAAGGAAAAGGACTAGGATTCCATCATAGTGGTTTCCTTGACTGGTAGACTCAGGTGTTGTTGCCGTTAGTCTCAACCTAAGATCTAATAAGGAGGTGTCTCACATTAAGGATGTTTTTCTGTGGTCAATTAATTGATTTTAGAAATTAAAGACACAAAATAAAACAAAGGGGTGACTAGGTGGAAGGGTTTACTAGGTAACTATGAACTGAAATATACCACCTTGGTAAACCAAGGACTTACATGTTGTTAGGACATCTCCTCAAATGGTGCATTCGGTGTATCACAATGTACAAAGTGTCTGACTCAGTTATTTATGGTGAGGATAGCAACCTATGGTGGACTTCCAAAATATACTCGACGGTACGTGGAAGTGCAGTTCGTAGTAGTGTTGTCTAATGTGTAACCGTACTATGAGAGTCTTCATGTATACTTTTGATGTGTGGAGCACCATCCAATATACACTAAGGTATGTGGAGAATGGCCTGATACACTTACGTATGAGGAATGGGATATCACCCCCCGAATGAAACACTAGAAAAAATGACATCTCCTATGTTTATAGACGTCAGAACACGTCTCTAGCCTAGACCTCTATGTGTGTCATTAAGTTTCAAATGCTCCTTATGTTAATTGAGTGAATTTTAGATTTGATCTTCAATTATGTTTCGATTTCAAGGCTCAAACTTGATGTCACCTTAACACACCTATAATGCAACTAATATGAAAAAAAGGAACTATAATTTTTTGTTTTCCTTTTAATAATGAAAGGCCTAAATAAGTAGGGGAAGAAGAAACCAATCAACAATGCAACAATCGATCTCCTCAACATCACTATTCCAATAAAATTAAAATCCCTATATGCAATGCGTGATGCATAAGATTTTCCTTTTGGATTCCACTTAATTTTTAGATGAAAACTAAGATATTTGTCTAATCATTGCTAAAATAAAACTATTTAAAACGATGATTAAAATGCAAATTCTTTCAAGCACTCAATGATTAGACAATTTAGTTTGTGAATGACCTGACGACAAGAACAAAGGAAATATAAACAAATTCTTATAAAAGCACTCAAAACCAAAATAAAACAAGATAGAGGCTTATGAGAAACCAAGACACACTCAAGGACACAAGGAGGACCCACTGGAGCAAAGTTAATCAAAGAAAAAGTCACAAAAAGGCAAATTTTTGCATCAAATAGGGATCACCGCAGGTGTTGAAAGGGCTAGGGTGCACTACAACGCATGTGAAGAGAAGGTTAGGGTGCACTTCAATGCACTATCTCTAAACCAAGGGGTATGATGATCAAGGAATGTCAAGTTCTAACACAAAAATGCAATTGAAACTGAAAGAAAGGTCTTCCTAGGTCTGTTCAAAACTGAGTGAGACTATGAAGGTAAAAACAAGAAGCAAAATAGACACTAATGGTAAAGAAAACCACCAAGAGATTGAATTGCTCCCTATTATGGTCGTTAATTTGTTATACACAATCTATGACTATAAACAAAAATATCTTCACTAGGCCTGGTGGATGGACCTAGAACAATAGAAAGAAAAGGGCATAATGTCTTCCTTAAAGTAATTGAATGATGGGATGAGGAATACCTGGAATCTTTCGCAAGATTCACTCCTTCCTAGGCTTGTACTCTCCAATCCTAGCTTCAATTTATACCTACATAATCAAACAATACAAGCCAAAGATCTATGACATCTATGTAGCATAATTCAATCACTTCATTCAATAGATCAACATTGTATTGAAATACATGAAATTATAACATAATATATGGGAAAATAGTCTACTCTTTGTATTAATAGAAATGGAGAGAGTTACAACCAAAAATAGAAGTCGATCTTGTATAAGAGCTCCCCAAGTTGACTTGTCCTTTTCTTTCCAAAAAGTATGCCTCTATGTCACCCTAATGTATGGAATAATGACTCTCAAAGAAACATCATGAGGGTAGAATCAACCTCCAAAATCCAACCCCTTGCCCTTGGATGATTGTAAATATATAGATGAGGGAGGTAGTTCATGAATTCTTATCCATTTATGTTATAGACATTTTTGGGCATTACAACCCCAATCATAAATGTCCATAAACTGAGGGCTCCTAAGTCCCTAAAAGTGTTGCTTCACTGCCAAAGGAACAAGTCAGCTGATTACATCATCTCCAGAAGTTCTCCACTAAAAACTGCTTAGAAATGGTCAACAACTGGACCATACTGAATACCAGTGCAGAGGTGCGATTGCATATCACCTCCAGTGTAAAGGGTGCGATGCGTACTGAATGGCCCCTCTGTAGGGTTCGTGGTCGGGAATGGACAAATGGCAAGGACATTCGAGGTGAAAGATCATGGAATCTTCAGAGCTTTCCCTTCTGACACTTGCCTCTCTGTTTTCGACCAGGGATGAGTAAGAGATCATCATTATCCAAGTGGAATCAAGAACTATCAGAGAGAGGACACTAATCAAGACCCCAGAAGATGACTCACCCCCCTATAATCATCTATATATAGATCCCTCATCACAGAGATCCAGAGGCTGGAATTTTGTATCTTGTAGAGAAGTGTTGTTGGTTTTCTGGAGAAACTTCATAGTGTTGGGTGATCCAAGCTTTACTTGAGGTGAAGAAGGGCTTTCATGCTGGAGGATGATGCTGGGTAAGAACATATGGTTGTAATCCTCTTGCTATTCTTGATCTTAATAAAGCTATTCAAGTTTTCCTCCATATTCTTGTATGTTTGCTTGTATATGCATTTGTATGGTTAACACATATCTGGTCCTGTGTTATTTATGAATATAGATCTCTGTTCTTCGAAGCTAGGCAAACGAAGAAGAAGCGACAAAGAAGAAGCTCTCTGTTCCACGGGTGCTCTTTGAAGCTAGGCAAACGAAGAAGAAGCGACAAAGATCTATCAGAAAGGAGAGGAATCAAACAAGGAAACCAAGCGTAAGACTAAGGTTGGTCTCCTCTGTTCCACTCTTATCTGTTTTCATAAAGGAAAGTGAAAGTAGACTTTACTTGTTTGTTTCTAACATAGCTACCAGTCTTAGTGGGAATAGCAGCTCCGAGTGGACACTATTCCCGGTAACAATTTACCAATCTAGGCTTGAGATCCACTTGAGATGGGAGGATGAGCTAAAGGGATAAGAGGTGAAAACTCCAAGGTAGGATTAGATAGGATTCGAGACTCTTATCAAAGGTAAATGGTTAAAACAATTGCAGGAAGCTTCTGGAAGAGGAAGCTTCGAGATTATTTTTATTTTTCCTTAATTTCTAGAATCAGTGCACCCCCAAGACTGAGAAACTTGATAGTGATCAGTGCAGGTGTACAGAGGGCCAACCTAGTGGTCAACGCTGGTCCCTAAAGGGCCAGGGTGTGTTGGGCCTTAAAAGTTTGGAATATCAGTAGTCAAGAGTAGAAACTAAGGGTTTTAGTAGAGTCATGATTAGAGCTTTCTGTATGGATGATGACGATATGTTGAAGGATGTGATTTGGTCCCACTTAAAGGGCTATTGACCAGATGCAACAAAATGGCCTATAATACCAAGTCAAAAAAATCTTCCAACAAAAACCAAACGAACAACCTACATTTAAGGGGGCCTTGTCCCTTCCATACTAATTTGTGACACCATTTTTGAAGAAGCAAGAGGACTATCTTGAATCAATGCATCATACCCAGATCTAGTTGTGATAATTCCACTTTGTTTATGCTTATACTACCTGATGATATATTCCTCCTCCTAGCTAATTACAATACTAACTTTACCCAAATTAAATATAAAAGAGCTTCATTCACCTACATCAACATGGGAAAGGCCTAAATCTTGAGCTGAAAATTACTCTTGACTATCCAAAGTTACATCTAACTATCAAGAAACATCGACGATAGAAATATAATCCAAATGGTTTAAAAACTCCACCAACCTATCAAATAGTTTATGTCGACCATTGCAACCTATCCATGGGTCAAGACCAAGAAGAATTGTTGCCCTATTACCAATATTCCACAAAATCCATTTCTCGAAAGCTTGAAAACCACTTACCAAATTCCTCCAAATCATAGAGCCTCCCATAGTCACATTTTGGCTCTTGCCTAAGCTAATCTACAATCAACATGGATTTCAAATATTTACCCCCATTAACAAACTCGAAAGACTTTTGTGAAAAAACAAACACCAACATGATCCAGGTGGATATTGGTGGCCACCCCACTACTCCACTTGGACCCCCACTATTGTTTCTTTCATTTTTTCAGTTTTCTTATTTGTAGCACAATTTACTATTTTTAGCAGTTTTTCGGTTCTTGAACTTCCGGAGCCATTTTGAGGCCCTAAATGACGTTTTTTGGTAAAACCAAAAACAACGTGAGTCATTGATTGTTTTTTTCCACACAAAAGTTGTAGTCCTTGGATAGATATTTCTAACGAGGTATTGTGCACGTCAAATGGAGATCGTATGCCAAAGTTACGACCCCGAGAAGTTGATGTACCAATTTACCCAAACGGGGCCTGTTAGCCTTGTTGGCGAATGACCCAAAAAATGGATCCAAATATGCCCCAAAGTCTCCAAATTTGCTTAAAAGCATGCCAATGGATCCGTATATGCTCTTGAAGTCTTCAAAATCCTCTTAAGGGCCATTCAAAGTCAAAACCATCGCATGCCAAAAGCCCTTGGAAGGTCGGTAATACACTATCGGGAGGCAAAAACACTCCAAAACCATGAAAAACCATGCAAAATAGTCAAAATGCATGATATCATGGACAAGAGGGGTATTGTGATTGCATCAGCGATTCAATGTGGACCATCAATTACGCACGCAGATTGACGGCCCACATCGCATCGCTATATCGCTATCGGCAAAAACCAAAGGAGGACTTACAAAGGGGCACATGACATTGCCGATGATCAGATCGTCAGATCGCATTGGCAGAGGCAAATCGACGCAAACCAGGGGGCAATGGCAGTGGTGATCATCGATTCAACGTGAACCGTCGATTGCACACACAAATCAACGACCCACATCGCATCGGCGGATTGCAATCGGGGAAACCAAGGGGCAGGGCCTTTACATATACATGCATGCGACTCGATGGGCCAGGCCCGATGGATAATTAAAACATACTTGAGGACTTTTGAATTCCAAAAGAAGCAGAATGGGCAAGATTTCTCAATGTTACAGCAGTTTCTGTATACAACAGAAAACAATCATTATTAAGCATTTTCAAGAGATCGCAAAGGCTCGAATAGCCATTTTATCGCCTAAAAGAGGTTGAGAGATAGAGACAAAAGGTTGGAAGTGGAATGGAGACAACAAAACATGATGCAGCCCGCAACAAAGGTGATCAAGGAGCATAGACAATGCAACATAACCGTTTCATACTCCTGAAAGGACGAAGGTGGCCAGTGTTCAACGCTCTGCACAGTTACTCTTCAACCACCTTATTCAACAAGAAGGATGGCTCAGAAGGAAAAGGATAGCCTCGAGGAGATCACACATTTGTCATTTATGGAACTCCTTCCATATAACACTCCACCTCCTCGAGAAGGACAACAGAGCGCCAGAGAACGTCAAATTCATTCATGAAAACAAACAGGTTGCAGCAGAGACTCTATCAGAGAGTTAAGGTGGTTGGTGGTCAATTATGACCCCCCCGCGCATGGAATAGGAGCATATCTTTGTAATCAAACACTATATATACCCAGAGCACAGACGTAATGAGGGTTGATGGTTGTTGTTTTGATGTAAGGCTCAACTTTTGGAGACTGTAACTACTGTGATACTTGCAGCGTCTGGTCTTCATTTTCAGCTAATACAAGCTTCTTTTGCTGTTAATTGCTCACTTTCCACTTCTATTCTATTCTAGGATATGCCTGTTATGCATTTGTTCATGTGCTCTTGATATTTAGCATTAGAGGGGTTGTCATGCCACCTCTGTGTTGAAATCTAGTATGTATCATTGAATGTGTTATGTAGGTTTCTATTTAATTAGTGCCAAAGAGCTGTCATCCTCTCTGTGTATTAGGAAATAGATTTGCAGACCTCTTTACTAGTTGCAGCCAACCATCACAGGGTCCTGTGCATCTATTGGTGTGGTCAATATTCTCCATACTCACCTAATCCTCAAACTGTGAGTAATTGGTGGTCCAAAGCCTTGTAGTCTGGGGGTGTTCATCCATGTCTAGAATTAAGCATAGTAGAAGTGGTTATCTGGCTTGAAAAAGCAGCATTCCTTCCATTCATCCATTTCCAACATCATGTTGAGTTTCTAATGTTCCAGATCATCTCTGGGATACAACCTAGGAGAGTTTCTTGGGGTGATAACATTAAATGGCACCGTTGCCGGGGAGAGGAGATTGAAGCTCAGCTTCCCTGGGAGAACGACACAGTTCTAGATTTTGATAATAGACAAAGTCTCGGCACATTTTTGGTTGTAATCATCTATCTAGTGACTCCACTAGAGGAAGACCAACCTTTGGCGACTCCACATTATGGTCCTGGCTCATTTTGTGAGGCATGCTAGAAGAAATCCTCAGAAATCACTCGCTGTTACAATGCTTGACCCTGAGAAGATTGTTAAGTAGAAGAAAACATCGCAGAAAGGAGCATTAGGATTAGGTAAGCCCAAGAATTCTTATGTGTCTCTGCAAGAGAAGGTTTTAGTTGAAAATACATGGTTTTAGGATCTAGAACCTAGTACTGTTAGTAAAGAATCAACTGCAGAGATTCATAAAGCTCCTTATTCGTTTAGTTCCCATTTGGATCTCAATCCAAAGCAAGCATCCCATATAGTCCATCACATCCCTTTGTCTCCATCATACATTGCATTGTTCCATACCACTCAATCTACCAGTATCCTTCCTCCGACCCCAGTCATGGCAGGTCAACAAGCACCTACGAAGATAAAAAGAGTCATAGCTGCTAGGTATGGACCCCTAGTCTTGCCTGTTCCTTTGAATGCCATTCCTGCAAGAGAGTACCAGAAATACATGCCTAAATTCACTGGTACAGAGGAGGTAACAGCTGAATAACACCTTGAATCTTTTTACAGTTATGCTGATAACCTGGATATTAGTGAAAATGATGTGTGGATGAGAGTTTTTATTCAAAGCCTCGATGGAGAGGCTAGAAAATGGTTCAGAGAACTGGCACCTAGATCTATTGCTGATATTGAAGCCTTAGATGATGCATTTTTGAAGAAATGGGGAGATAAGAAGGACTTTCTATACTATCATACTAAGTTTGGTAACCTAAAGAGAGAAAATGGGGAATCTTTACCTGATTTTAATAAAAGATTCAATCGTATGTATAGTAAAATACCAGCTGAAGTAAAGCCAACCCCCACCTCGGCCAAACTCACTTATGCCAATGCTTTTGACTTTGATTTCTGCCTGTTATTGAGAGAAAGAAGATGTGCTACTCTAGCTGATATGCAAGATGCAGCTCTAGAGGTAGAATCTAATATTATAGCTACAGAAAATCTTAAAGGTCATGCTGATAGAAGGAGGCAGAGAGGTGAGGTTTCTTCTTCCTCTGCTTCATCTTCAGAGCCTAAATTAGAAAAGATAACTAAAATGATAGAGTCATTGGCTGCAGAGATATCTAAGGTGAAGATTGAGCAGAACTTAGGAAAGACAAGGCAGCATAACACATTTGTTCCAAGAAATCCAAACCCTTTCAGAAGAGCAAATGAACAGTTGCAAATAATTCAGAGCGGAAAAGAACCAAATGAAGAACAGAAAGTTAAAGCTCCTTTTCAAAATGTAGTCTTGGAGGAGGAACAGTTTGAAGAAGAGGATGAAATACATTGCATGGAAGATAAAGGCATTACTTCCTTTTTGACATTGGCTGCATACGAAAAATCTTTGCTACAGGAACAAGACAGTCAAAGGTGGGACAGGGAGGTTGTTCTACAAACTGAGGAGCAACGAAGATATAATTTAAGGTCACAAGCAAACAATGTCAAGGAGAATCCTGCCCCAAGAGCTGTTGTCCAAACAGAGTCACAAAATAGCAAACAAAGAAGATCGACAACTGATCCAGTCATCCTCAAAGCTCCAGTTCAAGAGGTAAGGGGTTCTGACAAGTTACCTCTCTCTTTCAGTTTTGAATCAGAAGTTCAAAAGTTGAAAATATATGTGCCTTTGGTAGAGTTGATAAAGAGTGAAGTGTTTAGAAAACCTATCCTTGAAGCTCTTGAGCTGAAAGCCACACAAACCTCCACTAACTCTATCAATTTGCAAGATGATAGGCCTGCAATTATGCTTAGCCCGATGACCGAACCTGCTGATGATAATTCTCCATCATTTTATGTCTCCTTGACCATTCATGATAAAATCCTTCACAATTGCCTGCTAGATATAGGAGCCAGCCACAATCTGATGCCTAAAGCTGTCATGGAAGAGTTAGGCCTTGACATCACTAGACCATATCATGATTTATTCTCATTTGATTCACGAAAGGTGAAATGTCTAGGACTAATTAAATATTTAGCCTTTACCCTAACTCAGCTGCCCATGAAGAGTATGATGATGGATATTGTGGTAGCAGATGTCCCTCCAAAATTTGGCATGTTGTTGTCAAGAGGATGGATTAAGAGACTAGGTGGGACATTACAGAATGATCTATCTTATGCCACTGTCCCAGTTTTTGGAGGAGAGAGCAGGAGATTGTATAGAGAAGCACAACTGGCATACATTATTAGTGACGAGAAGAATCCTTCTAATCATCCCATTTATGCTGTGGATACCGACTTTGGGGCATGTATTCTCCAAATTGAAGAATCCCAGAAGGCCTCAATGCAGCTTAAGAAACCAACAGCCCAGGCCGAGGAAGAGCAAGGAAGTCAGGTTTGGGAGATGTTCTTTGATGGAGCATGATCCAAGGAGACTACAGGAGCAGGGGTAGTGCTAGTATCTCCAGAACAAGAAAGCACACAGTTGTCTTTTAAGCTGGCTTTCCAAGTCACAAACAATATAGCAGAGTATGAGGCTCTGATATTGGGCCTTAACGCAGCCAAAGACAGAGGAATCAGAAGCATAAAGGTGTTCGAAGATGTTGATTTGATCATTCAGCAAGTAAATAGAGCATTTCAAGCAAAGCACCCAAAAGCAAAGCACCCAAGGCTAAAAGCATACAAAGATCATGTTGAGAATAATACTGAGAGGGGGGGGTGAATCAGTATTATCTAGTCCTTTTAACAATTCTTCCTTATTTATACTTTGAATTATTTTTGCATATCAGTACCATAAAACAATGAGCATGAACAAGAAAAACAGACAGTCCCATCAAAGAACACCAGATATAAGGTGGAAACCCAATGTGGGTGAAAACCACCTGCTGCAATATGTCTCTATCTTCTTTCAAATTAGAAACTCCTTTTACAATGGGCTTGTACTGGTGCAGTCCTTTACCAGTACGCAGGCTGCAACCTGCAGAGAGCTACAACTCTCTCTCGTTTTCCAGTCTCTCCTGGAAGGGAGCTACAACCCCCTACTTCTTTTCCTTCAAGGGCCACGTTTCATCCAATTTTCATACTGGATCCATAAACATCAAATGATCATCAAGTACCAGTAAGTCACCCAGATAACTAGATCCATAATAACAGTAAACTAAACCCAGAACACCTTATCAACAAAAAATCAGTCAACAAAAGATCTTAAGACAGATACGCAATTTCCTTTTCTCTGGCCTGCACCGCTACGGACTTCACCTTCTGTGGCGCCGCGCACCTTCGCAGCTGCGCCTTCTGTGGCGCCTCTGCACTGCGCCTTCGGTGGCGCCTCTGTGGCGTCTCCTGTGGCGCCTCCGTACTGCGCCTTCTGTGGCACCTCTGTGGCATCTCCGCATTGTGCCTTCTGTGGCGCCTCTGTGGCGTCTCCGCACTGCGCCTTCTGTGGCGCCTCTGTGGCGTCTCCGCACTGCGCCTTCTGTGGCGCCTCTGTGGCATCTCCTGTGGCGCCTCCACACTGTGCCTTCTGTGGCACCTCTGTGGCGTCTCCACACTGCGCCTTCTGTGGCGCCTCTGTGGTGTCTCTGCATTGCGCCTTCTATGGTGCCTCTATGGCGTCTCTGCACTGCGCCTTCTATGGCACCTTCGCACTGCACCTTCTATGGTGCCGCGCACCTCTGCAGCTACGCCTTCTGTGGCGCCTCTGTGGCGTCTTCGCACTGCGCCTTCTGTGGCGCCTTCGTACTTCCGCAACTACAGCGCTCGAGAGGTCACTCTTCACAGATTCGCTTTCCACTTCACTTTCATATAGATCGAGCTTTTGAAACAATAACCCAATATTTCAGATCTTAAGATATTCAACCCAAAAGCATACCCAAGCCAAATGATCTCCTTTGCTTTTTGTAGGCAAGCTCTTCCTCAAATCATGGACCAATACCACGGGCCAAAACCATAACAAACCAATACCATCAACTCAATACTAGGGATCAACACGTCTGTCGAGATGCCATGGTCCAAAAACCATAGGGTCAAA
>APFE030002273.1:93112-105761 GCA_000404065.3 Pinus taeda
CCGTTCACCGGTCATATCACCATTAGTCCTACATACCATTCATCTTTTGGGGTTAATGCTACCAATACATCTCAGTGTCGCCGATATGTTCAAGAGAAGTCATTTAGAGAATTCACCATCCAGTTAATGCCTCATCCATTGCAATACCTTCACTCTCCATTTTTCATGACCGCCATTCCTGAACCTTGTATCGTCAGATCATTTTTCACCTCCAGAAAATCATTTGCTTTGTTTCATGTCTTTGATGTGGGATACATTAAGGCCCTCCTACGATGGATCACTTCTTGTCAACATCAGCTCATGATCCAAGAAGTTGGCTTAGAATCAACCCTTTCAGTACTTTGAAGCTTGCATGCCTCAATGGCAAGTTTCTCACTTCTGGTGATAGGTTTACATCAATGGCCTTCGACCGAAAGATTTTTCACGGTGTTCGACTTTGGATCATATATTCACACCACGTGAATTGTACTGTAATACCTTGAGGGTCATTATCGTTATCGGTGATTCTTCTCACGTCTATTAACGTCTTACATTATTGGATATTAATCAGGCGATGTCTATCCATGTTCGACTTCAGGACATCTTTTCACATGGATCGACTTGTACATCGGGCGAAGATTGAATGAGTTTGAAGACCCCGGATCTAGTTTCATCCATCAAGCTGTGATATATTCAGGAATATAAGGACATCAAATGTACACAGAAGCTACACAGATGATCATCCAAGCTAAGGGATGATGACTCTACATATAAAGAATCACCAGTCTACAACTGCAGACAATTATCTGTTCTATGTACATGAAAATGAATTATAAAGCTGATCATGGGAATGCCCACTTCAACTAGATCATGGAAAATTATATTGTGATGATGTATTGTATTGTATCTTATACAGGTCACCTTCCAGGTCGAATACCTCAGATCCTCACGATAAAGCATTTCACTCGGCATCGAAAGATTTACGACTTCATGCTTTAGGGGGCAACTGTTATAGACATATTTGGGCACTACAACCCAAATCTTATATGTCAATAAACCAAGGGCTCTTTAACCCCTAAAAGTGTTGTTTCATACCCTAAAGGATCATGGTTAACTGATTACATCATTCCCCAGAAGTTACACCTGAAAAACCACTCAGAACTGGCCAAACCTGGACCATACTGACTGCTCCACTATCAGGGTGCGATGCATACTGACTCCTACACTAGCCAGGTGCAATGCATACTGAAGAGGCCTTCTATGGGGTGCAATGTGGTGTACAAGATAATTTCTAAGGTTGTTTCCAATAGACTCAAACCACTTCTTCCTATTCTATTTTCTGTGGAGAAATCTAGTTATGTGTAGGGCAGACAAATTCTCAATAATATCATTCAAGCACATGAGGTGGTGCACTCATTGTTAAGAAACAGGAAGGTTGGCATGATCATGCAATTGGACTTAGCCAAAGCTTACAATAAGTTGAATTGGACATATATCAGGAAGGTCCTTATAGCTTTTGGGTTTTATCATAACTGGGTAAGATGGGTCATGGCCCTGGTGACTTCTTCTAGCTTTTCAATTCTGTTTAATGGGTTTCCCTCCAAGACTTTTAATCCTTTAAGAGGCCTCAGGCAGAGAGATCTGCTCTCTCCCTTTCTCTTCATCCTCATGATGGAAGGACTTGGTTGGTCAATCAAGCATGCGAAAGAAGTTGGCAACATCAAGGGGCTCCAACTTTTGGAGTCTTGATAGGCTTTGTCCCATCAACAATTTGTTGATGATACCATGTTGCAGGGAATCCCCACGGTCAAAGAAGCTCTAGCCTATAAACAAATCCTGTGTGACTTTTCCATGGCTACAGGTATAAAAGTTAATCTCTCGAAATCTAAGATTTTTTTCTTTAATACCAATATTGATATTCAGAGAAATATCTCCATAATTCTGGGCTTTCAAAGTGATGTCCTTCCCTCCAAATACTTGGGAGTTCCTCTAACTGATAAACATTTGCACAATAGCATTTGGGAGCTGGTAATTAACAATATGCATGATAAAATCAGGAAATGGAGTACTCGATCTTTAAGCTTAGCTGGTAGGTTAGTGCTTACAAAATCTGTTCTTCAATCTATCGCCGTCTTCATGCTATCAGCCCTTCTAGCTCAAAAAGGAGTTTTGCAACAATTTAGAACCATTCAAAGATACTTTCTTTGGGGTAAGGGGGATCAAATAAATAAATGGGCCTTGGTAGCTTGGGATAAGATTTGCAAACCTAAAGATCATGGGGGCCTTGGATTGGATGATCCATAAGTACTAAGCAAAGTCTTAGGGGCCAAATTATGGTGGCATTAGGTAAAAGATCCAAAGGCTCAAGGGGCTAGTATCTGGAAAGAAAAATATGCCAGCACTTGGCAAGAAAATGATCACATAAGGATGAATGGCATCACAAAATACTCACACATCTGGAATAAGGCCTGGGAGAATAGAAGCTTAGTACAAAAAAATAGTTTCTAGGAAATCAGAGAGGGAGATCTTGCTTTGTTTTGGGAGGATAAATGGCAACAAGAACCTACATTGTTAAGAGAGGACTTTCTTGACCTCAATAAAGAAACTGATACCAAAGGGTTTCTTAGGGTAAAAGACTTTTGGGATCAAACCAATAGTGAAGGAAAATGGAGAACCTGGAAGAATATAGATTACAGAGATGATAGCCCCTTGAAAGCAAAAGTTGAGGCACTTCTGAAAATGTTGGACCAAAGGAAAATTTTAGTGACAGGTGGGCATGACCAACTTAGATGGGGTAACAATAATGAAGGTACATTCAATCTTAAGGAGGCAAAACACAAACTCCTTGAGCTGGACTCCAATGTACCGGACAGGGTTTGGCAGAACCTATGGAGGCATCAAGGATGGATGAAGATCAAACTCTTCATGTGGTTGGTTCATCATAAGAAAATTATGACTTGGGAAAAAATTTGGAAGAGGGTTTTTATGGGCCCTTCCAGATGCCAGCTCTGTGAGGCCCAAGAGGAAACAATGGAGCACCTTCTCAATGATTGTATTTTCACCTCCAGTTTGTGGGCTACTTTTGCCACTATTTTCCGACAGACAAACACGGACAAAGGAAGCATTATCAACACCCTAAATAACTGGAGACGAAACTTCTCTGATTATAAATTTCTTTGCTCAGCTTGGGCTTTAATTCCCAGCTTCAAAATATGGAATGTCTTGAAAGAAAGGAACAACATAATCTTCAAAAATGAAAAAAGTTCCTCCCAAGGCATTTTTGAGCAGATCTTAAAACAGCTTAAGGAGACGGTAGGTACTATTGTGAGAACTTCCCCAAAGAATCGACCTTCAGAAGTTGAAATGCAAATACTGTTGGAAATAATACTGAGAGGGGGGGGGGTGAATCAGTATTATCATATTAATAAAACTTTTCATTTCCAAACTCTGATTCATATATGCTACTTCCACAACTTCTTATGATTAAGCTAATTGATCTTCAATGGGTGCATTAGAACATTATCAACCATATTATCAATTAACAGATGCAAGATCATCACACATAAGGCACACACATGAACACCATGATATAAGGTGGAAACCCAATGTGGGAGAAAACCACCTGCTGCAAGTCATCTCAATCTTCTTCTTAATAAGAAAATCCTTTTACAATATTTGTACTAATGCAGTCTTATACCAGTACGGGAGCTACAACCCCCTTTGCTCTTGTACTAGCCGATCCATTTACTAGTACGCAGGCTGCTACCTGCTACAATGCTCCAAAGATTCCCCTTTGCTTTTGTACTAGCTTAAGTACTAGTACGTAGGCGTTGGCCTACAATCTTCTCTCCTCCAGGTACCACGTTTCATAAATTTTCATACTGGATACATAAACATCAAATGATCATCAAGTACCAGTAAGTCACCCAGATAATCAGATCTCCTGCGGCGTCTCCTGCGGCGCCTCCTACGGCGACTCCTGCGGTGCCTCCTGCGGCGCCTCCTGCGGTATCTTCTGCGGCGCCTCTTGCGGCGTCTCCTGCGGCGCCTCCTGCGGCGCCCTCCTGCGGCGACTCCTGCGGCGCCTCCTGCGGCGACTCTTGCGGCGCCCTCCTGCAGCGCCTCCTACGGCAATTCCTGTGGCGACTCCTGTGGTGACTCCTGTGGCGCCTCCTCTGGCAACTCTTGCGGCGCCCTCCTGCGGCGACTCTTGCGGCGTCTCCTGCGGCGCCTCCTCACTTCTGCAGCTGCAGCGCTCGAGAGATCACCCTTCACAGATTCGCTTTCCACTTCACTTTCATATAGATCGAGCTTTTGAAATAATAACCCAATATTTCAGATCTTAAGATATTCAACCCAAAAGCATACACAAGCCAAATGATCTCCTTTGCTTTATATAGGCAAGCTCTTCCTCAAATCATGAACCAATACCACGGGCCAAAACCATAACAAACCAATACCATCAACTCAATACTAGGGATCAACACGTCTGTCGAGATGCCATGGTCCAAAAACCATAGGTTCAAATTCCAAGGACTAACTACCATGGACCAAAGGTAAGTTTTCCCACATGAAATAAACTTTTCTCTGCATAAAATTCCGTGAACTTTTCTCCACATGAAATAAACTTTTATAAACTTTTCTCTGCATAAAATTTCGTGAACTTTTCTCCTGCGTACTTCTTAATTCTCTTTATATTGAGAGCCATGCCATGGGTGTTGCCATCAAGTACAACATCTGTAACATATAACAATACCAAAAACATAATGCCAACAGACCAGGCATGAGACTCAAAGATTCTTTTGATAATTTCTGTATTTCATACATCCCTAGAGCCAAAAATCAGCTTGTTGATTCCCTCATTGTGTCTACTAGCATGTTCATCCCTCCCATGCCTCCTAGACTAGTTTATGAAGTCCAAATGAAGTACAGACCATCCTTGCCTGATAATGTCCAGCATTGGAAAGTTTTTGATGATGATGATGAAGTGAATAGGTTCTTGCAAGTCATTGATGAATTTTCTGAAATGCAAATTAACCAAGATAATGAAGCTTTAGAAGAAGACCCCTAGTCCCAGCTTAGAAACAAAATTGGTAATGATAGCATCGTCCAGCTTCCCAGCAATCATATACTGAAACGTTTAATTCCTCTAGAAAGACTGTTTGACCAGAATGACGTGCCCTATAAAGCTGCCCAAAATGAAGACCAGTCTGCAGTCTGTAAGCATAATATAGGGAGTCCAGGGAAACAATATACATAAATCTGTCCATGCATCTGTCTGCTGACCAAAGTTCTGATACTGCAATCTAATGAAGCAATTTGCTGACGTCTGTGCCTAGGAATATAGTGACCTGAAAACATATGATAAGAAGATCATCCAGCATAAAATCCATTTAGAGAAAGATACCATACCTTTCAAGCAGAAGTTGAGACCAATAAATCCTTTGCTCCTTCCTCTGATTGAAAAAGAAATAAAAAAGTTGATGGCTGCCAAAATCATAGTCCCGCTCAGATATTCAAAATGGGTAGCCAATTTGGTTGTGGTGAGGAAGAAATGTGGAGAAATCAGACGCTGTGTTGATTTCAGAAACTTAAACAAGTGCTCCAAGAAAGATAATTATCCCTACCCAAGATGGAGCATTTGCTACAGAAAGTCTCAGGAGCCAGAGTGATGTCTTTCCTGGATGGATTTTCAGGGTATAATCAAGTGGTTGTACATCCAGATGATCAAGAGAAGATTGCATTTACCACTCCTTGGGGCACTTTTATGTATTCCAAGATGCCTTTTGGGTTGATGAATGTTGGAGCCACCTTTCAGAGAGCTATGGATATAGCATTTGTGGGAGAGAAGGACAAATTTGTCCTTATCTACCTTGATGATATAATAGTATACTCCAGCGGCCATCAAGACCATTTGCAACATTTGAGGAAAGTGTTCCTGAAGTGCAGAAGGTTTGTGATTTCAGACAATCCTAAAAAGTCACAGTTTGCTTTAAAAGAAGGCAAGCAGTTGGGACACATTGTTTCTGCTGCAGGTGTCCGAATTGACCCAGAAAGAGTAAAAGCAATACAGACCCTGTATGTCCCGAGATCAAAGAAGGACATCCAGTCATTTCTGGGCAAGATTAATTTTGTGAGGAAGTTTATACCAAATTTTGCAGAACTTGTGAAGCATATTACCTCCATGTTAAAAAAAGGGATCGGAAATCAAATGGATGGAGGTAGCTAGAAAATCCTTTGATTCCATTAAAAAAGCTATTATGGAAGTTCCCACTTTAATCAGTCCAGATTACAGCAAGGAGTTCCATATATTTTCTTTTGCCTCTATTGACACCCTTGCAGCAGTTTAATTGCAAGCAGATGAAGAAGGCCCAGAGCATCCGGTGGCATTTCTCAGCAAAACCTTAAGGGATGCTAAGCTGAGGTATGATATTATTGAAAAACAAGCATATGCTGTTATCAAATCTTTGAAAGCTTTTAGAGTTTATATTCTGCATTCCAAGATAATTGCATATGTACCCTCTGCTGCAATGGATTGCAAAGATGATCGAATTTTATATAGAACTGAAGCCCACCAAACTTATCAAAGGTCAAGGTCTTGCCAGATTGTTAGCTGAAGAAAATTGTAGAACTTTGGACATAAATCTCATAAGCACAGATGCAGAAAAGGATCAAATAGAAGAAGAGGAATCAGTTGAACCAGAGAGAAAGCAGCCGGTGGCAGAAAATCTAGCTTCTTGTGATTGGTATTCTGCAGTAGTTAAATTCTTGCTGAAGCTAGAAATCCCTCCAGGCCTTACTCAAAGTCAAGCCAGAACTATTAAGCTTAGGGCAGCTAAATATTGCATCCATGAAAATCTACTCTATTGGAGGGATTCATCTGGAATGCTTTTGAGGTGTCTGGACAAAGAACAGTCAGTGGAGGTTATGCAGCAGTTTCATTCCAGCATGTGTGGACACCATTATTGGAAAACTATAGCCCACAAGATCCTCAAAGCTGGGTACTATTCGCCCACCTTATTTTCTAATGTCTTTTCATTTGTTAAATCTTATGACAGGTGCCAAGGATTTGAAGGGAAACAGCAGTTGAAGTCCCTACCCTTAAAACCAATACTTGCAAAAGGACCTTTTCAGCAGTGGGGCTTGGATTTCATTGGAGAAATCAATCCACATTCTAGTGGCCAGCACATATGGATATTAGTAGCCACTGGTTATTTTACTAAGTGGATTGAAGCAATCCTTACCAAAAAGGTTGATCATAATGTGGTCATGAAGTTTTTGACAGAGCATATCTTTACCAGATTTGGTTGTCCACATAAATTAGTCACAGACAATGCAAGAGCCTTTAGGGCAAAAGAATTAGTGGATATGTGTGATTCAATGGGCATTAAACTGGTTCATTCCACCTCATACTATCCTCAAGGCAATGGTATAACAGAATCTTCAAATAAGAGTTTGATAAGGATAATTAAAAAGTTGTTGGAGGACAACAAAAAGAATTGGGATTCTAAGCTCAAGTATGCACTGTGGGCCGACAAAGTGACCATCAAGAAATCCACATGGAATTCTCCATTTAGGCTGGTATATGGCACTGAGGCCATGTTCCCAATTCAGTTGACTCTCCCTGTGGCAAAGTTCCTGCAATAAAAATAGAATGAGGAAGAAGACATGGCAAAAAGGATCACTGATTTCGCAGAGGTACACCAAATCAGAAAATAGCTGGTTGAAAAGGTTATAGCACATCAGAAAAAGATCAAGGAAGCCTTTGACAAAAGGACAAAAACATATAATTTTCAGGTTGGAGACTTGGTTCTGAAGTGGGATGCACTAAAAGAAAAGAAAGGCCATCATGGGAAGTTTGATGCTTTCTAGACAATGCCTTTTATCATTTCTCAAATCCAAGGAAACAATACCTTCATGCTGAAAAGCATGGGAGGAGAAGCAGTTTTTGATGGCCCAGTTAATGGGCATTTTCTGAAAATTTATGTGGTTTAAGGTCTTTTGGCCTTAAAGTTGTAAATATTTTGTTTTATCAGTTTAGTGTAAGCAAAGTAGACTCCATGCCCAATGGAACACTAGTAAATTTTGCTAATTTGTTTTTCACAAGAAAGGCATCGATCTGCAAGTCCTTGAGGCCTCACAGGGAGGATCTTCAGAAGGAGCTAGTGTTAGCCTTGTTGGCGAATGGCCCAAAAAATGGATCCAAATATGCCCCAAAGTCTCCAAATTTGCTTAAAAGCATGCCAATGGATTCGTATATGCTCTTGAAGTCTTCAAAATCCTCTTAAGGACCATTCAAAGTCAAAACCATCACATGCTGAAAGCCCTTGGAAGGTCGGCAATACACTATCAGGAGGAAAAAACATTCCAAAACCATGAAAAACCATGCAAAATAGTCCAAATGCACGACAGTCGTTCGATTTGGCCGATCAATGGTCCAGATCTAATTAGCGGGTGGCAATCGGCAGCGGCAATCAGCGGTATCGACATGGACAGGAGGGGCATTACGATTGCGATTAGCGATTCAATGTGGACCGTCGATTGCGCGCGCAGATCGACAGCCCACATCGAATCGCTATATCGCTATCGGAAAAAACCAAAGGAGGACTTATGGAGGGGCACAGGACACTACCGATCAGCGATCGTCGATGATTGGATTGGCAGATCGCATTGGTGGAGTCAAATCGGCGCAGACAAGGGGGCGATGGCAATGGTGATCGGCGATTCAACGTGAACTGTCGATTGCGCGCACAGATCGATGGCCCACGTGGCATCAGCGGATTGCAATCGGGAAAACCAAGGGGCAGGGCCTTTACATATACATGCATACGACCTAATGGGCCAGACCCGATGGCGTTATAAATGATTTCTTATAATCTTTCACGTCTGCCAAAGCCCATTTTCAATGCATTTTTGTGTGTTTTCGTTGTATAAACAAAATACAAAGGATCCTTGGGGTAGTGCGATAGCGATGAAGCCCAGACCCGAAAGGGTTCGGGAAGTGAAATATATATATTTTGAAGTCTGCCAAAGGCAAATTTTCATGTTTTCCAGCTTTTTGTATGAATTTCCAAATACAAAGGGAAGCGAGGGAATCCGTTGAGTGCGACATGCGACAGCGACCCAAGGGCGGACCTAATAGATAATTAAACCATACTTGAGGACTTTTGAAGTCCAAAAGAAGTAGAATGGGCAGGATTTCTCAGTGTTACAGCAGTTTCTATATACAATAGAAAATAATCATTATTAAGCATTTTCAAGAGATCGCAAAGGCCCAAATAGCCATTTTATCGCTTAAAAGAGGTTGAGAGACAGAGACAGAAGGTTGGAAGTGGAACCGCGACAGCACAACACGATGTAGCGCGCAACCGAGGTGATCAAGGAGCATAGACATCGCAATATAACCATTTCATACTCCCAAAAGGACGAAGGTGGCCAGTGTTCAGCGCTCTGCGCAGTTACTCTTCAACCACCACATTCAACAAGCAGGATGGCCGAGAAGGAAAAGGACAGCCTCGAGAAAATCACACATTTATCAGTTATGGAACCCCTTCCATATAACACTCCACCTGCTCAAGAAGGATAGCAGAGCGCTAGAGAACGTCAAATTCATTCACGAAAACAAGCAGGTTGCAGCAGAGACTCTATCAGAGAGTTAAGGTGGTTGGTGGTCAATTATGACCCCCCCACGCATGGAATAGCAGCATATCTTTGTAATCAAATGATATATATACCCAGAACACAGATGTAATGAGGGTTGATGGTTATTGTTTTGATGTAAGGTTCAACTTTTGGAGACTGTAACTACTATGATACTTGCAGTGTCTGGTCTTCATTTTCAGCTAATACAAGCTTCTTTTGTTGTTAATTGCTCACTTTCCACTTCTATTATGTTCTAGGTTGTACATGTTATGCATTTTTTATGTGATCTTGATATTTAGCATTAGAGGGGCTGCCATCCCACCTCTGTGTTGAAGTCTAGTATGTATCATTGAATGTGTTATGCAGGTTTCTATTTACTTAGTGCCAGAGAGCTGTCATCCTATCTGTGTATTAGGAAATAGATTTGCAGACCTCTTTACTAGTTGTAGCTAGCCATCACAGGGTCTTGTGCATCTGCTGGTGTGGTTAGTGTTCTCCATACTCACCTAATCCTCAAACTATGAGTAATTGGTGGTCTAAAGCCTTGTAGTCTAGGGGTGTTCACCCATGTCTGGAGTTAAGCATAGTAGAAGTGGTTATCTGGCTTGAACAAGCATCATTCCTTCCATTCATCCATTTCCAACATCATGTTGAGTTTCTAATGTTCCCAAGCATCTCTGAGATACAACCTAGGAGAGATTCTTGGGGTGATAACAGGGCCCATAGTTTGGTGCTTCATCTCCTAAGGTTAGGTTTTTGGATGTTTAGGGTTTTCCATTGTTTCTCAACAATAAATAGGCCTTTGAGCCTCATTGTAACACAGTTCAGAGGCATGTAGCTGCCATATCTCTTCTTAGAGATAAGCTACCATCGCCCGAGCTAGTCTTATTTCCATTCTGTTTGTAAGCATATTTCATTATTTAATATTAATGAAGTGAAGTGTTATTTCTACTGCATCTTTATATTTATGGTTATATCTGTAATTTTTTGTGTTCTTGTTTAAATCCGGATCACAACAACTCTTGGCTACAAGAGCTAGTCCAAATTTCTCCATATTATGTAAGCCCCAAACCCCTAGAGACTTCAAAAGTGTCATATTGTTGCAAGAAACCAAAGCAATTCCTCTCCCCTGCTTCCTACCATTCCAAAGAAAATGAATACGTAGCTTTTTAAAGCACCTAAAATACTTTTAAGAGTTTTTGTCTAAAGTCAATTAGAAGAAAAAAATTCTTTCGAAGACCAATTTGATAAAGATTTTTTAAGTAATAACTCAAGCAAAAATTAATATCTAATAATAAAAAATTAAATATATTATCATTTTTTATCATTTTTTTTTGTTTGCTAAGTAATGTGAATCATGAGATGATTGGCATGCCTAACATGTGGCTTGAATAACCACAACACAAGGGCATCTAAGCTGTCAAAATCACTGAGCGAACGCATTCAACCTGTGCCACATCAACCCTTAGCATGGTTAGATTTTGCCGACAAAATTTCGAACTGATGACCTTTTACCATGAAGTGCCTTAATAGAACACACTGTCACTATCGGCTCTATGCCCCATGAGCTTATTAAAAATAACACATTACATTTCCATCAATTATAATTATTATATTTAACTTTTATTAATGTCTAGCTATTCAATTCAATAAATTAATTAATGATTAGTTCCAAAATAAAAATTCATTACTCTCTAATTATTTTTAGTTATTTTTTCCTTTTTTTGAATTAAATTTATTATAATATATTTTGATTATAAATTCTCCATGCACAACTACAATTTATTTTTCATTTTTTTCAATTTGATTTCCCCTATTCGCATTCTTTTTATTTGCATTTATTATGATATTTTGATAAATTAATAAATAGATATCAATGATAACCATCTATTTTCTTTTAAATTTGATTTAAGAATTGATATCATCTGTAAATTTTAAGTTTTTTGTAAAAAACTTTGAATAAGGAATACTCTGCAGTCCCAATGTCATTTAACCAAAACTCTACACAGTTTAATTCCATAAAAATTACTTCATCAACATATTTTAACATTATTTTTAGGACTTTTTTCATTTATGTAAAAAATGGAATATATTTTGGTTTGTTAATTCTCGTAGCTGCCACTATAACACCAAGAATACATCCAACAACTTGCAAGAAGATATACTAATTTCTTATGATTTTGGTAAGAGCTGAGACTCACGGATAAGGGGAGTCTATTCCTTGAGCAGCACCCCATAACAGGACAATATACTCAATGTGATTTTGCCCCAGACTTCTTGGATTTCACCCAACAAACTCAACCGCCACACCACACATCACTATAAGCAAGCATGTTACTATTGCAGCTACCTACAGTAAATTTCTAAGGGGTTCATCAAGATTTTAGGAGGCTAATTTATCGAAACTGTGACTACAAGATTAATAATTTTAATCTTAATTTATCAAAATTAATGCTTTTATTTGTTTTGTTTTTTTCATGGAAGGGAATCAAGCATTTTATGACTATTTTATGAGCAAAGTAGAGCATTTCAAAGAGCTTTTTCCCTGGAAAAGGTAGTTACTAAAGCCCTACAATGATTTCCAACGCAACTCCACTGCAGAACTTGAGCTAAGAACCTATGACACATGGCACTGGATTGGTGACGTAGGCACACTAACGGTGCAAGGTGTTAGCGTGAACTAAGGAGCTATAACACGTGGCATTGGATTGCTAGCGTAGGCAAACGAAGGGAGCATAGTGTAAGGGTGAGTGAACACATGTTCTGTTCAGGGGTTGCCAAATGATATAGTTACCTGCCAGTTGAGGTGCACATAGTTACTGTCCTATTAAGGTAACCATAAGCTTAAGCTTTTGGGAATGACCCACCATTTTCTTCTCGTGTTCTTGGAACTGTCTTCTCTCTACGAATTCCATGCTCTGCACAGTACCTATCAAACTCTTTGCTGCAATATTCACCTCCATTGTCTGATCTAAGACACTTCAATTTCTTTCCTGTCTCAATCTCAACCAAAGCTTTCCATTTCTTG
>APFE030002273.1:106512-138491 GCA_000404065.3 Pinus taeda
TCCTGAACATAGTCATGAAAGTATTTCTTATCAGGTGTGGCATGGAATGAGGCCCCTGAATCTACCACCTAGGAATCAGTAATATTTTCGAAAGAAAGAATCAAAGCATCTTGTAACACCTCACTTGTCACATTTGCTTTATGATTGTTTTCTTGTTGTGCATCTCCTTCTTTTCCCTCCCAAGATCTACAGTCTTTCTTTAGGTATCCTTTCTTTCCGCATTTCCAGCACATTATCCCTGATCTGAACTTGGATCTACCTTTCCGTGATTTACTACGATATCCTGAGCTCTTTCCTCTTTCCATTTTTCTTCTTCTAGACTCTACACTCAAAGCATTACCCCATGTCTCACTGGAGCTTTTCCGTCATATTTCCTCACTAAGGATAACACCGACAACATCATCAAACTTTAAAGTACTAGATCCAGAAACAGAGTTACTAATGGCCATTACTAAACCATTCCAACTTTCTGCTAATGAGCACAAGAATAGCAGAGCTCTAACTTCATCATCAAATTTTACTCCTACAGAGCATAACTGACTTGTAACAGTATTAAAATCATTTAAATGGTCTGCAACAGATCCACCTTCCAACATCTTCATATTAAATAACCGTTTCATAAGAAATACCTTGTTCGAGGCCGAGGGTTTTTCATATAGTTTCTCCAACACCTTAATCAAACCCTCTGTCATTGTTTCCTTCGAAATGTTGAAGGCGACTGACACTGTGAGGCACAACCATACTGTTCCAAGTTCCTTTCTATCGAGAAGGTTCCATTCTTCATCTGTCATACCCATCAGCATCTTTGTTTTTCCGCCCAATGGTAGGTATAGATATTTCTGATACAGATAATCTTCCATCTACATCTTCCAAAGTGAGAAGTTTTGGCTATTAAATTTCTCGACCCTAAACTTAGCATATTCTGCCATTGCTCCCACTCGAACGAGGAACCCTTCTTTCCTATGAGTTTATCAGCCAAATAGACCTTCGGCTCCGATACCAGTTGCTAGAAAATTATATATTACGGAGCAATGGAACACATAAAATGTTGCAGAAATATAAACACAGAAAACACATAAAATAAGAGACACATATAGACATGGTTCACCCAGTTTGGGCTACGTCCACCCTGAATAGCCAGTCCTTCCTTTCTATTATCTAGCAAAATGAAGAGACACAACCTATAGTAGATTCGCTGTAATATCCTTTGTTTTCTCTCATAGTCTCACCTCTCTGTTTCTTGCTCAGAGAATACACATCTATTACTAGCCTCAATACAATTCCCTCATACATAAGAGAGGGGTTGCCTTCTAGGGTAAAAACCCCTAAACTAAACATAAGTTCTACCGTCAAATCATCCGCCTAATGAACGGCCCAGATTGACTAGAAATAACTATACTTTTACAAGGCAATTTTACATTTGTTTTTAGCTTCAGGGACGTTGCCCCCGAAACCCCCACCGGGGGACCCCTAGCCCTTGGACCCCCCAGCCGGGGGGGGATTGGCCCCTCCAACCCCCACGGGGGGCGACAAGTCCCCCCCGCACCCCCCGTGTGGAGGAGTGTACAAACTTCCTGGGGTATACATCCGGCTGAAACAAAGACCTCTGAACAATCATGCTCCACACTCAACACTCTCATTGTCACAGTAAATCATAGTTGGATCCATTTGCTGAACAAAACAACCAACCAAAATATTCCTCATCCAGATAGCCTCACAAGTTTCTTGAATAGTAGCCATGTACTCTGCCTCTACTAAACTGAGTGCAACTTATCTTTGTTTCCTTTTGTGCCAAGAAACAATTGTTGGCCCAATACTGAAGATCCCTCATGATGTGCTCTTCCTATTGGATAGACTCCCTGCCCAATTTGCATCAGTGAAGCTTTGAAGCTTCACTTCCTCTGTCTGTTTATACCATAAACCATACTGAGTAGTGCCTATGAGATATCTCAACACATGCTTGGTTTCCTTCCAATACAACTTGGTATGCCTAACCATCGCTTTACGAAGCCGGTTAACTGCATAGAACATGTCCAATCGTGTGTTCACCAAATACATGAGTGAATCCACAAGCTTCCTGTAAATGGTATCTTCCACTACTTCACCAAAACTAGCATCCTCCATCTTCCTCCAGTTACGTCTCGATGGGTTTACTTCTCTCCATGTGGAACCTTGTCAGTATCTCATTGGCATACTTTCCCTTAGAGACAAAACATTCTCCATCAACATGCCATACTTCCATGCCCATAAAGTAGTGCATGAGCCCCAACTCCTTCATTTTGAACTCTCTTGCAAAATTTTATTTGCGAGACTTGATCATCTTATCATCACCTCTCATAATAAAATCATCGACATATGAAACAATAATCAACAATTTACCTTCAACCACAATATGGTAAAGGTTCGCATATCCTTCACTTTTGATGAAGCCCAACCTAGTGAAGTAACTATTGATCCTGGTGTACCAAGCACGAGATGCTTACTTCAGCCCATACAACGCTTGCTTGAGTTGGAACATATGCAACTCTCAGTCAAAGGTCTCAAAACCTTCAGGTTGCTCAACATACAACTCTTCCTGAATCATGCCATTAAGGAAGGTTGTATTTACATCCATATGATGTATCTTCCAACCCATCTGCACTGACAGTGCCAAAATGGATTTGATTGATGAGTACCTTGCAACAGGAGCAAAAGTCTATTGTAATCAATCCCCTACACTTGAGAAAATCCTCGAGCCATGAACTTGGCCTTATGTTTCTCCACACTACTTCCCACTACTTGTTTACCTTGTAAATCCATAGGGAACTCACCACTGACTTGTCCTCTAGTCTTGGGACCACATTCTAAACAATGTTCTTGACAATGGAGTCATACTCCTCAACCATGGCATCATCCCAAACTAGTTTCCACACTGCCTCCCTAAAATAATATGGCTTTGTCTCAACACATCTGATCATAAGATCCATGTATCAAGTGTACCTCTCAGGTCACCTCCTCTACCTGCACTGTGATGTGGGTTCTCCCACATTCTCTCTCACATCATGCAATAACATGTCAACCTCTCTGGTGTGCTTTCTCGCATCTCTGGAAGACTCTGCCTAAGTGGATGTCTCCACTCCCAAATCTTCTACATGTGGCTACTCCATATCCATCTGAGGTTGCTTCTTAGGAGCTAAAATCTCCTCAAACTCATGTAGTTGAAGCTCCCTCTCAAGGGACCATCTCATGGCCTTTACTTCATCGCATTTTACATCCTTGTGAACCATTATCATCCTATTGGTTGACAGGTACACCCGATAGTTGTGAGGTGTATTAGTGTACCCCACAAATATTCCCAACTTCTCTGTTAGCTCAAGCTTCTTCTGTGCATATTTGGTCACATGGCAATATACCGATGATCCAAAATCCCTTAAGTGACCCACATCTGGTCTCTTCTTTGAGAAATCCTCCTCTCATGTACTCATCCCAAGAATTCGATGAGGGCTTCTATTCTGTAAATAAACAACTGTGTTGCATGTCTCGGTCCACAAGTGTTGTGGTAGGCCCTGATCATGCAACATTGTCCATGTTTCCCCTACAATGCTTCTATTCTTCCTTTTAGCCACCTCATTCTGCTTTGGGTTATGCGGTGCTGTCAACTCTCATTGAATTCCTTCTACTGCACAAAATTTTTTAAACTCATTCAACACATACTCTCCATCGTTATCACTTCTGAGAGATTTAATCTTCTTGTCGATATCTCTCTCGACCAATGCTTTAAATTCACAAAACTTTGCAAAAGTATGATCTTCTTCTGCATGAAAAATATCCAGAATTTACGAGAAAAATCATCAACAAATATAAGATAATACGTGTGGTTGGCCATGGATGCTATCGAGAATGGTCCACACACATCTGAGTGGACATGATTGAGGATCACCTAAGCTTAAATTTCTTTGTAGTGAAAGGAATCTTTGGTGAAGTTTCCCAAAGTACACCCTTTGCATGTGTCAATTTTCTCTAGTGTACCTATGGGAACACCGGTAGAAATTTGCTGCGTAATTTTCAAAGCGCCATGATGCAAGTGACCCAACCACTTGTGCCACAACTCACCGATGTCTCCTTCTCTTCTTTCGTGCTCAAGGAAGCACAATCTTCTACCTGCAACTTGTATAGATTATTCACTCGAATCCTTATCCTCTTTACTTGTCCCGTAGATATGTGACAAAGGAACGCCTTTCCCTTACTAAAGATCACATTGTATCCTTTACCCTCCAACATAGCAATAGATACCAAGTCCTTCTTCAAACCAAGAAGATGCATAACATCTCACAAAGTGAGGGGAGCACCCGACTCCCTCTAAAAGGTAACTATACCAAGCTTGATAGCTTTATACCTCTAGTCATCACCTTTCTTGATATGCATATGGAGATTCTTCTCCTCCAAGTTAATGAAGAGATCCTTGTTACTAGTCATGTGGAAAGAAGATCCATTATCTAGGTACCATATACTACCCATCATCGATGACACCATACATGCGACGCAGGTAAAGTCCAGTTCGAATTGTGAGGCAAGAGCCTCACCTGCCGCTCCTCCTGAGGGCTTCTTCTTTGACTTCTTAAGCAAACAATTTGTAGCAAAATGACCCAGCTTGTGACAATGAAAGAAATTGACTTTTGACATGTCCTTATTCTTGCCTCCATGACAAGAATCTCATTTGGAATGGGATGCCTTCCCTTTCCCTTTCTTTTCCTTACCCACTAAGGCACAATTTTCCTCATCATCTGTCTTTAATGAGGATCTGTCTCTAGTGTTCCTCTGAATCTCTTCTTGTACCAAATCTGACCACAACCATTCCCAATCTGGAAGATTCTCTCTCCCATGGAAAGAATCCTGATACCTATGCCAACTCTTGGGAAGTCCAAGAATAGCTAGGCTCACCATATCCTCCTTAGAAAAAATAATCCCAACACTTCCAAGCTCATCACGAAAATGAGCGAACTTGGTCAAGTATTTCATAATAGAGTAGCAGTTTGTCCTTCAGTTCCAACTTCCTATGTTCACTACTATTCTGAAATAGGTTAGTCAATTCCTTCCACATTGATTATGGAGTTTCCTTACCATGGAGACTCGAGACAATGTGATCTCGAACTCCCTCAAGGATAATCCACCTCGCCTTTGCCACACACTTTCTCCATTCAACCAGATCTTTAGCATTCGATGTTGGAGGCTTAGTAATGTCTTGATCAATAAATTCCTTGAGGCCATTTTCTTCTAGCACTGCTTCCATCGTATCCTTCCATGTTATGTAATTCAAGTTGCCTTCCAAGGCATACTCAAGTCGCAACCCATAGAAATACATATTGCTGATTTGAAGTATGAACTTGCAAATTCGATTTTCACTTGCACAACAAACTTGAATTCCCCTTTTATATATTGTCTTAAGCTCTGATACCATGTAGATTTTTCTGTATAGATTCAACAGCTCATGTGATATACTAAAACACAAGACAAGAAAGAGGAAGAATATCAATCGCACATAACACAATATTTCTCTAGGGAAAGAAACTATTCAAAACCCCGACTATCTATATTGCATTAACCAGAAGATCTGAGAAGAAAATACAATTCTTGTTCACACTAGAGCAATTCCTGCACAAGTATAATCTAACTCTCTACCCCAAAATCCAGCTCAAGCCAACACTTAGCCAATTCTTTTGCCTACCAAGCCCCTACTTCCTTATGCAATTACTAGAGTAATCATCCCATATTTAATGGGAAATCCACTCTCCATAACTTTGCAATCCAAACATAGGTCCTCAACTGATTGCATGCATCATCTGTGCAACTCAGAAAATTATGCAACTAATAGTACAGTGTCCTTGAACTCTAATCTCAACTGGGTCCTCCTGTGAACTAACATTCATGAGTTATTTATGAGTGAATCTTCAGTTAACTGGTGTGGTACTAGTGATGCACTAGTGTACTACTCCACTACTAGATCTCTACTAGTTCCTCCAACAATTAGAACTAGTTTAATTGACTATAACTCAGTTAGACTGAGTTATCTACTTACAAATCCAAAGAACTCAACCTGGGGCCCTAAAATTTAGGGATCACTCTACATGACTCTAGATATACTTACAACTCGAATTTCCTAAGTCAATTTAACTTAATTAACTATTAAATATTGTTGTGAGAATAGAATTACAATTTTAATTCACAATTTAATTCAAGGACAAATTAAATTGGAATTTCTTGTTGCTTTTTTTAACATATTGGAAGGTCAGATAGTTGCAGACGCCATAGATAAATGGTTAAATATGCTAGAAGGATATTTTAGGTTCATGATTTTTCTAGCTGGGAAAAGATTACTTTCACACTTCTTAAAGCCGCTCCCACATTAAGGACTAGTGGGAAACCTACTGTGAGAAGAAGGATGAAAGTTCATTGTCGCTATTTTCAGCCGCACCCATTTGGAATTCGTTCCAGGATTCCATCAAGGAGAAATACTACCCTGTCAAGAGCTATCAGGATAAATACATAAAGTGGACCACACTGTGACAGGGAAGGGACCAAAAAGTGTCATATTTTACCAATGTTTTTCATACCCTTCGCACGAAGTTGGGTATCAATGATTCTGAATGACATTTGG
The DNA here is from genome assembly GCA_000404065.3 of Pinus taeda. Lineage (NCBI taxonomy): Eukaryota > Viridiplantae > Streptophyta > Pinopsida > Pinales > Pinaceae > Pinus > Pinus taeda. Next base: position 113,147 of record APFE030002273.1, read on the forward strand.
TAGTTAAGTATCGTGGTTGTCTACATAGGGACATCTAGGATGAGATGGAGTTCCTGGACATCTCCTCGTTCACCTATACGCTGTCAAGATTGAGAAAATTTTTACTTGGACCTGTAAATTTGAAGCAAGGGAAGGCATCCCCAAACCATAGAGCAATGGACAAAGCCAAGGTAGAGAAACCCAGGAAAACCTACTGAAGCCGCAAGTAAAGAACAACACCATGAAGACAAACAAGGACATAGGAAAATGGTGTGAGTTCCATACGAGCTCCAATCACAACACAAGTGAGTGTCAGGCCAAGCAGTCACTGGTGGCCGAGATTAAGGCTTCCGAATCAGATGCATGTTCCAACTCTGAGTCAGAAAATGACAAGGGGAATAAAAAAGGGAAGCATATTATTGACACAGATCCTAGTTCTAATGTGGCCACCACCAAGATCCAAAAGAATGATCCTAAAGATTCAGAGGAGGGAGAATTCCTCTTCCACTCATAGATGTGGGTGAAGGGTTCTTTATTGTAGTTTATTGTCGACAACAGAAGTAAAAAGAACCTTGTTTCAGCAGAGATTGTGAAGTGGTTGGGCCTATGGACTAAAACACATCTGCATTTGTACACCATCAGGTGGCTTCACCAAGGATGAGATCTTCATGCCAATCAATAGTGTCACCTTCCCTTCAACATCAAGCCCTTCAAGGATGAGGTAATATGTGAAGTTGCTCCTCTAGAAGTTTGTGATGTATTATTAGGACAACGATACTTGTGGAAGAGACATGTTGTATATGAGTCTAAACCTTGTTCTATGATTATTACTTTAGGCAATAAGTTGTACAGGATACCAGAGGTAGCCCCACCTACCATCATCTCTTTGATCTTTGCAAAGTAATGTAGTAAGATGATTTCACAGACTAGGAAATTTTTTTTCCTTATGATTCGCCTCAAGGGAAGAAGAAGATTGTGACCACGACTTCTAGATAGGCTCCTTCGCACAACAGTATATATGGACAAGGTCGTGGAGGAATACAGAGACATTTTCGCCTCACCTATGGGGGTCCCTCTGCTCTGTCAGGTAAAGCACTCCATTGATATGACCCCGGGCATGCCGCTACCCAATGGACCAATATATCGACACTCTAGTTTGGAGAATGATGAGATCAAGCATAAGATCCAAGAGCTGTTGCAGAAAGGGCACATTTGGCCAAGCTCGTCACCATGTGGGAGACTGATTGTATTGGCACAAAATAAGGATGGGACCTGGAGATTCTGTATTGCCTATCGGGTACTGAAAAAGATCACTTTTCTGAGTAGTTACCTTATCCCATAGATTGATGACCTTTTGGATCAGTTTAAGGAGTCCAAATATTTCAGTGAGATTGACTTGAAGTCTGGTTATCACCAGGTGCTTTTCAAACTCTCTGATGTATCGAAGACTACCTTCAAATCCAAGGAGGGCCTTTTTGAATGGTTGGTCATGCCTTTTGGGTTGAAAAATTCCTCCGTAGCCTTAATTATATTAATGGAAGACATCTTGTGACCCTTCACTAATGAATTTATGGTGGTGTATTTAGATGACATCTTGATCTTCCACTAGAGTTGGGATGAACACCTCCACCATATTCGATAGGTCCTCCAAACCCTACGATAACACAAGTTGTGTGCCAATTTGGAGAAATACACTTTTGGCATGACTCATGTTCAACATATGATGAGCATGGTTTCCATGTGGACCCAGCGAAGATACAAGTCATTCAGGATTGGCCAACCCCAACCACTCTAATAGATCTCTACAACTTTCCGGGTCTTTCCAATTTCTACCGCAAGTTTGTGTTGGGGTTCTCTCATATCACTTGGACTCTAAGTCAAGTCATAAAGGGCAGAGTGAAAGAAAATTTATTTTGGTATGAAAGCCTATAGAAGTCATTTTACGAGATGAAGCATCACCTCTACTCTGTACCAGTGCTCAAATTACCAGACCTGCAAGAACCATTTGAGATTGAGATAGATGCCTCCGATTATGCCATTGGCGCATTTCTTACTCAGGAAGGTCATCCGATGGCTTACCATATTTAGACACTTTCAAACACAGTCTGAAAGTATCCCACCTATGAAAAATAAATGTATTCCAATGTGCAGGCCTACCATTAATGGAATAATTACATTCCTGGGAAGGAAACGGTTATCCACACATACCACTGACCCTTACAGTTCATACAGACACAAGGGAAGTTACATAACGATTTCCATTAGAAATGGTCCACATACCTACAAAAGTTCCATTTAAACATTAAGTATAAGAAGTGAAGCACCAATAATGTTGCACATTGTCTCAGTTGACCACCAGTCATTGCGTTGATCACTGTATTCGACTCATGTGGGAACGATACTTCGGGGTGGCCGCATCTTTACAATAGCGATCCAAAATTCAACAACATATATCAGACACTCCTAGAAGGTAAGCAAGTTCCAAATTTTCACCTCCAGGATGCACTGTTATGCCACCTAGGATAAATCTGTGTTCCTTCAGGTGAGTGTGCCAAGATGATTTGCGAGGCGCACTACACTCGGGTCACTGGACATTTCAGAGTAAAGAAAACAATGACAATACTGTAGAAATATTTTTATTGGTTGAACCTTCATCAGGATGTTGGGAAGTACATTATATCCTGCACTGCCTGTGCCATTGCCAAATTAACCATAAAGAAGCAAGGCCTATATACTGCTTTGCCTACTCCTATTTTACCTTTGGAATCCATATCCAAGGATTACATGTTGGGCCTTCCTTCTACTAAGCATGGTCATGACTGCGTTTTCATGGTCGTCGACACATTCTCTAAGATGGCCATTATGGCAGCCTACAAGAAGAGTATCAAAACAGAGGCCACTACTAAGCTCTTCTTTGAGTGAGTCTGCGTACACTTTGGGATCTCATAGTCCATTGTCTCAGATCAGGACAACAGATTCCTGAGTGCATTTTGGTCAAGTATCTGGTCTATGTTGGATACCAAACTTACAAAGTCCACAACTTTCCACCCCAAACTGATCGTCAATTATAGGTCGTCAACAGGATTATCGTACACATTATATGCACGTATAAATCAAAGAATCCATACACATTAGATGGAAGCCTCCCCTATGTCCAGCATAGCTATAATAGAGCTCTCGATAGCTCAACAAGACATAACCCCTTTTAGGTAGGGCTTAGATTTCAGTCATTATGTCCCATTGATGTGGCCTTACAATTTGCAGCTACTAAGGCAGATTCAGCTCATGTCCAGTCCGAACCTGATGGGTCTAACAAATTCATTGGGTGCATTCAACACATTCACCAACAGGTCCATTATATATTGGACAGAGCTAATTCTAAGTACAAGCAACTCCACAATCAACATCGAGTGCCACACAAGTTCTATGTGGGCGACAAAGTTTGGCTACATTTGCAGAAGGAATGCCTCATTGGACCCCATCGCAAGCTTCACCCACTCTGATATGGGCCATACGCCATCACCAAGGCTATAGGGGACAATTCCTTCGAGCTCAACATTCCACCTCTCCTTTTTCTACACCCAATATTGAATGTAGACTGCCTTGTCCATACTTTCCATCATTGCTTGACACATATGACATTGTAGAACAACTCACACCAATAGAGCTAAACCCAAACTACATGGAACATGGAACAACTCATCAGATCATGGAAACGCAGATCAAGAACACTTGCCAACAGAGGATCCAACAATATTGAGTTGTCAAAACAAGCCAGCTCCTTCACTATGATAAGTGGTTCACCACAGACCAGGTTCAACAGAAATTTCCACACCTCATGGAGGTTTTGCATGCAGTGGGGACCATTGCTTCCTAAGGAGGAGGACTAAGCCAGGTGTATATTGGTGGCCACCCACCTATCCCACCTATAGCTCCATTCGATTTCATCCATTTCCTTGTTTATTGCATCATTTACTATTTTTAGCAGTTTTTTGGGTCCTAAACTTCTGGAGTAGTTTTGACCCCCTAAATGACATTTTTTTAAGCCCCCAGTTGTAGGAAAGGGCCTACTACAAATTATGTAGTACTTGGATAGATCTTTCCAACAAGGTATCGTACGTGCCAAATGGAGATAATATGACCAAGTTACAACCTTTGGAAGTTGGGTGCCCAACGGCCCACAAACTCTTGGTGTTCCATCTCCTGGGGTTAGGGTTTTTGTTGTTTAGGGGTTTACATTGTTTTTCAATATGAAATAGGCCCTTGAGCCTAATTGTAACACAGTTCAGAGGAATGTAGCCGCCACATCTCTTCTTAGAGATAAGCTACCATCGCCCAAGCTAGTTTATTTACATTTTGTTTGTAAGCATATTTCAATATTTTATATTAATGAAATGAAGTGTAATTTCTACTACATCTCTATATTTATGGTTATATCTGTAATTTGTTGTGTTCCTTTTTAAGTTCGATCATGCAGCGTCTTACACACTCACAAGAACATAAAATAACTGAATTTTATAACAAAAACTAATAATGACACAACCAAAAAAAATGAACCCTTTTCTCATATTTTATATACAAAAATATATTTCTAGCTGACACAATTGCTTATTACTTTCAGTGGTTCTTGTCAAGAATAAAGGAGGAAACAGTTTCCAGTTATAACAGTTATGTTTCTCAAAACTTATCACATATCCAAAATAGAAACTAACTTAACTTCTTTTCCCGAATTGTCCTTCTTCAACCTAGTTTCAAGCCTCATGGGTTGAACGACCAGAAGTGGGTTGAGACAAATCATAGGGTTGAGTTTATAGAAGAAAGTAATAATATTATTAGAAAATAAGTATTTACAAAAAGGAAAAATGCATTATTGTTGAGAAAAGTTTCAACAACAATGGTCTCTTTTCTTGAAATTCTTTCAAAAATAAAGAATCTCTGTCATATGAATGTACAAATTGGTATGAAATTCAATGATTTAGGGAAAATCATCAGTGTGGGTATTGTCCAAGATATATGCTCAACTTCATGGTTGCCGAAAAGGATTTTTGTAACTATCCTTTTCATATCTGCTATCATAAAAGGGTATATTGCTTGATACTTGGAAACACATAAACAACCAACATTAACTAGGGCATGAAAAATTGTTAACTTCTTATAGAATACTTGTTCATTACCATTATATCCAATCAATCTAATTATGACGAATAAGTGGAATATGAATGGATGAAAGAGGTGTTTTTTATAAGGAAAATGGTGATAGGAAGGGTGATTAGGAGTGATAATTAATTCAACCCTCATCATTACCTCCCAACATGATCCTTGCACATCCCCTGTGCAACTTATCAAAATTGGAGGAGATGACTTGATTGTGTTTTTTCTTCATAGACAGCCTTGAATTCATAAGGAACTACTTGTGTCCTTGTTTTTGTTGCATGGAAATCCTACCCATATCTCAAAAATTTCCAACTTTCTCCTTTCTCTTTCCTTATCCATTATTAAATTTCCTCGATTATATGCAATGGGGTATATTATTAGGGTATGTGTAAATTTAATCCCTAATTCAAGAAGTTTTTGTGAGTGCTTTCAAAGAAAAATTGCCATACTATAGGACCTTTTACTGACACTTACATTTGCTTGTGAAATCATGAGCAATGTATATTCTAAACAACTTCACCAAACCATTAACATGAAACAAGGAACCAATAAGAAGAAGTAATCATTAACAACCATAACTCAATGATATGATAATGAAGTGCATCCAATGTGGACTATGTCTCCGGGCCCAATGTTAAGAGTGGGGAAGTTGCTTCATTAATTTCTGCAAGAAGATAATGAGTACATGATGATATCTTTGTTAATACAAGGATGAACCCCCTTAACTAGAGTGGCATCTCTCTTCCCAAGATATGTTCTTCTATAAGCAATGTCACTCATAAAATCTCTCCTTCAACATGACAAAATAACAACCTCTCACATAAAGTGGCATACAATGATCCTCCAACAAAGTGGCATACGTGGATCTCATATTCAAATCATCATCTCAACAAAAGAAAATGAACACATGGAAAAAATACACCTTATACCTCCAAGTCTGGGAACAATATGAAAATTGGTTACTCAGATGAAGGAATTGCTTGCACCATCATGTTCCTCATGAAAAAACATGAAATATGAGTATAAACATGACCTTTTTTTTGTCATGGTCAAGATTGGGCTCCCTGAGAATCTTTTAGATTCCTCACAAGTTCTCTTCTAGACACGGGAAAAAATCTATTGCTTAGATCAAAAAATGGACTGCATCATCAGACTCTTGGTGAAAAACTAGTTCAAATTAGCATAAACATGACATGATTTTGACACTATAAAAAATCAGCCCGCAAGGAATCTTTTAGATTTCTCAAAGTTTCTCCATAAGAATATTCACTGGAGGAATATTCCCCTAGAGGTTCTCACAAAATTTGTGCCTCACCTAGGTGCGGTTCCACTCTCGGTTCTACAGCTTGGTCTTTCATTCTCTGCCTTGAATGGTAAAAAGTCAGGTTTTTAAATAAAAGCTTGGGTGGATAACACAAAGTTGGGCTATTGGCTTGTTGGTTTTTGACATGTTTGTTTCGGGGCCCGCTGGAGGTCAAATACCACGGCTCCATATGATACCATGTCATTTATTTGAATTTGGTGGGTGCTATTTTTTTTGTTCGGCGTCGTTTATTTTACATGGTGCGGCGAGTTAGAAGGGTTGGCCTACCGGACGGGCAGGTTCGAATCCCATTGGACCCCCATTTGTGGTATGGATGTTGGCCATAATATAACATATATATGGTTGGGAGTTGGATGGTTAGTGGGTCCGTTGGGCTTACTGACCTATAGATATATATATATATATATATATATATATATATATATTTTTATTTAATATATATTATATATATATATATATCTAGAATTCAAAAACCGCCAACCAGATTTTAAGGGTCACCAGAAAAGTAAAAGAGGCAATAATTTGGTTAGTTTTGACCACTACATAGTGCCAAAATGTCGCTTAGTTATCTTCCACCAATTTTAGCTGATTCTAGAAAATATATCTAGGACCCCTAGATTTAGCAAGCTTCCAGATTTAGTTAGCACTTTGCTAAATTTAGTTAGTGGGCCCAAGTTGATAAAAACTTTGACTGCGAAAATATTGAGCATACGAACTTATATTTGAATGTTGTTTGCACCATTGGAATCAATATGATGAGATCTTCGATATGGTCCTAGTTTAGATGAAATCCGAAGACTTTTATTTTTGAGCATTTCTGGACCTACTTGGATCATTCATCCACACTGAGGAGCTTTTGGTCCTCCAAAAGCATGAACATGATCTGCAATATGCTTTACTCCCTCATCTACACAACAAGTTCCCTAACATGCCACACTTCCTTCTCCTTCACCTTTGTACTTTAGAGTCATAAGTGATGAACAAACACCTATATTCTACACAAACCTATAGTACAACTTGCAGAATACATGTTCTTCTACAAGACCAAACATGACCCAAGCAAGCCCCGTACTTTCCAAGAGTTTATTACACACTCATTGGTCATGTTTACATCAAAAACACAATAAACACCAATCCAAAACTATCAACTAAAAGGCCAAAAATATCATCATGTTGGATTCATAAGTGATGACAAACACTTCATCACTTTTACAATCATTTCACAACATGTGATTTACATAATGTGGCAAAAATCAACTACTTATAAATCCCCATTTCTTACCCAACCAGGTTAATGGGTCTTTTTCCCGTAGATACTTCTCTTGTTGATCAACTTCATTGACTTTTCCTCCTTTGGTCATTGCTCTGGATGGAGCTCCCAACATGTGGATTTTTTATGTCCACTTTTATTGCAATGGCTGCAAAAATTATTCTTCCTCCAGACTTGCCTGAACTTCTTCCTACCCTTATGTGGTGAATGGTTTTCATGTCTTGTCCTCTTTCTTGCTGCCATTCTTTTCCAATACTTGGAAACAACATGGTTATGAAAACCACAAAAAACACATGGTTTTCTATGCCACAAATGTTTCCCATTATTATTAATCTGCTTGTAATTAAAAGGAACATTAGAATGCTGTGAGTTTTTATACCTTAATTGGTTGTCTTTTGTACATGCCCGGTGATGAGATCTTGCCTTAGCTATTCCTTTGAAATGTTCACTATCATGGGAATATTGTGATGTGTTCCCATCATCCTCTTTCCTCGATGGTTTCGGCAATGGATTTGAAGCTTCTACTACCTTCGAACATTCTCCTTCAAACTACCCCAATCCTACATATCAAGGTCTTTGTACAACCTCCAATGGATGAGTCATTCATTGCCCATCAACACAAAGTCCTCCACCTTTATACCCCATCTTGGTAAGGAGTCTCATGTCGGTTCCTGAAATGGGTACTTCAATGCTTCCCACAGAAATAACATCATGTGAAATTGAAGCTGAAGAATGACTAACATTGTTTACCTTCGTTTTTTATTCTAAAGCAGCTGATGATGGATTCGCTAAGCATTTGTTGCACTTCAAATTTTCTAAGGTTGCTTCCATGGCTTGTAATGAAAGTTGTAATCTATTCTTCTCCTCTTCTGCTTCTTATAGAAGTCTCCTCAATTCAACATTATCTACTTGAAGGCTCTGGTTGATCTCTTCATTTGAATGACGAGAAGAACATGAAGAGTAATAATATTCAATTGAGGATAGAGATGGAGCATCGTCCTCTTATCTCTCTTTCTCCTGTTCCTCTTTTTCCATTTTCTCCTCATAATATGTAAATAGTATATCTATCATGTTTTCCATCTTGTAGAAGGCCTCGTAGGTATCTTGGTTCCTCTCCATTTCCCTTCTTGTTTCATGCTCAATTCACAATCCCTGGCAAAAAGGCCAGACCAATATGATACCACTTGGTCTAGGAAATTTTTGTGAGTACTTTCAAACAAAAATCCCCATTATACAAGACCTTTTACTAACACTTACATTTTCTTGTGAAATCATGAGAAATGCATTTTCTAAACAAATTCAACAAACCATCAACATGAAACAAGGAACCAATAAGAATAAATAATCATGAAAAACCATAACTGAACTATATGATAACAAAGTTTGTCCAATTTGGTCTACATCTCTGGGCCCAGTGTCAACAGTGGGGAGGTCGCTTAATTAGTTTCTGCAAGAATACATGATGCAATATTTGTCAATACAAATATGAATCCCCTTAACTAGAGTGGCATGTCTCTTCCCAAGAGACATTATTTTATAAGAAATCTCACTCATAAAATCTTTTCTTCAACATGACAAAATAATGATCTCTCACATAAAGTGGCATACAATGATCCTCCAACAAAGTGGCTTCCATGGATCTTAGATTCAAAGCATCACCTCAAAAAAAACAAATGAATACATGGTGGAAATACACCTTATACCTCCAAAACTGGGGACGACCAAAACATTGACTACCTGGATGAAGAAACTACCTATGTCATCGCGTTACTCATGAAAAAATGTGAAATATAAGTATAAACATGACCCCTTTCTATCACAATCAAGTTTGGGCTCCCTGAGAATCTTTTAGATTCCTCACAAGATTCTCTTCTAGACACAGGTGAAAAATATGCTACTCAGATCAAAAAATAGATTGCACCATCATACTCCTAGTGAAAAACTGGTTCAAATGAGTATAAACTTGACATGTTTTTGACACTGTCAAAAATCAGTCCCTAGGGAATATTTTAGATTCCTCAAAGAATCTCCATAAGAATATTCCCTGGGATATTCCTTAATGGAATAGTCCCCCTGATATTCTCTCAAAATTCATACCTCGCTAGGGTATGGTTCCACTCTCGATTCTGCAACTTAGTCCTTTGTTTTGTGCCTCAAATGGTAACAAGTCGGGTTTTAAAATAAAAACCTAGGTGAATAACACAAAATTAGACCATTGCCTTGTTGGTTTCTGGCTCGTTTGTTTCGGGGCCCAATGTCAAACCCCATGGCTCCATATGATACCATGTTGTTTATTTGAATTTGGCGAGCGATGGTTTTTTTGGTCAATGTTGTTTATCTCACATGGGGCTGCCCGTTGGACGGGCTGGCCTGCCGACCAAGCAGGTTCGAATCCCATCGACCCCCCATTTGTGGTATGGTCATTGGCCATAATATACCATATATATAGTTGGGAGCTGGATGGTTTGCGGATCCACCGGGACCACCGACCTATTATATATATAATATATATATATATATATATATATTATATTATTATATATAAGTTTTATTTTTAAATAAATAATTCAAAAATTGTCGGCCAAATTTTTAAGGGACATTGGAAAAATTAAAGACGCGACAATTTGGTCAGTTCTGACCACTGTGCAATGCCAAAACGTTGTTGAGTTAATTGTTGCTAATTTTATCAGATTCTTCCAAGTTGACCAAAACTTTGATTGTGAATATCTTGAGCATATGAACTCGGATTTGAATTATGTTTGTGCCGTTGGAATTAGGATGATGAGCTCTTCGATATGGTCCTAGTTTTGATGAAATATGAAGACTTTGATTTTTGACCATTTCTGGAGCCGCCTGGATCAATACCAACCCACTCCAACCCCTTATTCAATAATGATATTACATACAATTTACTCCTACATATTACTGCATGAAGATTCAATAGTGAATGGGGTTCTTTTTCCTTAAGGTTGTCATCCAATTCCTCACATTGTTGTTGGCATGGTGACAAGGCTACAAATTCACAATTGTTTATGAAATTGTAAAATATCCAAATATTTTATTTTTCAATATTTGTATAACCCCAATGATTTGAAGGTTATATATTTTTCTCTTATGTTCTTTGAGAATATTTTCAATAGAGTCTAGCCTTGCTATGATCCATAAGGGTACAATAAGTTCCTCTATTTTAAACAGTTCTAATTCAAGAGATCCTTTCAATTCATTTTTGAACCATGATTAAAATGTTTTCAAGTTGATATCCCAAATAAAGTGATTTGGGTTCCAATTTGAGATTATAGGTATCAGATATTTATGCAAGAAGAACTCACATACCAATTTATTTTCTTAGGAATACCGGAAAAATATAGCACACAAAAATTCCTACCACAAGGTTTGTATTTCATAGGAAAATATGAAATAAGTCTTTGGATTTGAAATAAAATCCATTGTTCCCTTAAATATATTGTGTACACTAGTGATGAAGGTCAACACAATATCAACTGAGAAGATAATTCATGTAATTTATTCACTTGGGGGTTTAATTCTTGAATTTATTCTTCTTTTTCCTTTAATTCTTCTTCATGACTTTACTTAATTGTTGCGATTTATTTACGCAATTGTTTGTTCTTTTCTTGAAGGTTCCAGATTGATTTTGTCTTATTACTATATGTCGGGCATGGAATCCCCCCCAACAACATGTTTTTGGGCTCAAAGCCCAAGTTTTGGGTATTATTGTGTAAAGACTCCGCGAATTGCGAGCGTGGAGTGCAAATTGTATGTTAGAGTTATAGGGTTGTTCGCCCTAAGTTTTGGATGTAGTGTCAGCCTACCCATGGTCCACGGACCATGGGATTGTATAAATAGAGCGAGGCTCTAAGTTGTAAAGATAATTAGAGATACATGGAAACGAATGGAGTCTAGAAGATAGCAAGCATAAAGTAAATGTCTAAGTGCTTTGGGTCATAATAGTAGGAAGAGGCTCTGTAGCTGAGTGCGCAGAGGCCTAGTAGAGTCCGTAGCTTAGTGCGTAGGGAAGAGTCGAGTCTGTAACCAAGGAAGAAGAATAATAAAGAGAAGTTTGATTCCAAATCTTGTGTATCTGTTCCTGTGATATTCCCTGTTTAATTAGATTGTTTTCTTTATAGTGCGCACTTATATGAATGTTGAACACTGTCAAAATATAACTCGACACATACTGATAATCTAAGTGATCGACTAATATCGGGTTAATAGTAAGGAATTAGGTAATAACATGGATTGGGCCCCGAGTAGGGCTACGCGAAGAAAGCATCGCAGACCGCGAAGTACTGATAGGTGCGCCTAACGACGTGCGCGCAGGGTCAAACTACGGATCACCGAAAATCATCACACATCTCTAGGGTGCAGAAACCTGGTTCTAGCACCCTCCCATAATACTTTGGGTGAGACCTCAATTCGTGCTCCACAGACTGTTGCCGAAAGGGCCAGTAGTACCGGGATTTGTTTGGCTAAATCACCTCTGAACTTGGGTTAGGCCCCTACAAGCCAACAAATGGTTCCGTTGTTAGGACCGAGATCTACATAAGGGATATCTGATGTCATGTCATTGGAACCCAACAAAGAAAGAAATTGAAGGGTGGTTGGACAAGAAGATTCACGGGTTCGTGGTGCCGAAAAATAGTAATCCGTGAGTATCTAAGGAACAACGGCTGGAGCACTACTTATATACAGAAATCCACCAAATTTTCTTTGCATCTTTTCCTTCTGAGTTGTATGAGAGGATCACGAAGCTAACAAATAGTCAGGGAAGGTGTAGGCTCAATAAACCAATAGTGTGGACTCCAGAATTAATGTGCAAATTAGAAGCATCAGAAGATAAGATCGCACAGGTTGTGGATCATTGGCTCGATCGAATTATAGGAGGATTTATCACTGAGTTCACGGTAGATACAACCGTCAGCGATAGTGAGGTGAAACGACGCTTCCTCAAAGGACCACGAGGTAAGTATATTGAATCTTTGAATACTTGGATTAATATGCTATTGTGTGAAAAGCAGGTTATGCAAATAAATTAATGTTTGGGACTACGCGAAGTGGGAAGATCTACAAAAACAGAAGTGGTGAAGAGTTTGAAACTAGTCCCGTAACTTCACCCTCGCGGGAAAGTGAGGAAGGGCTCACAAAGGTTTCTCATAGAAGCCTGGTCAGTCTGATAAGGCAACGAATTCCACGCTTACCACCTCCACCTACACCGCCACCCGTCTCACCATATTTACCTCCATCTCCACCCACCCCACCGCTGCCACCACCATAATTCAGTATGGTGAGTGCGATCAAAATACCGGTATTCAGAGAAGTAGGGAATGAAGATCCAGACCAATTTTGGTTCATGGTAAGAGTAGTATGGGAAGCATAAGGAGTCATGGATGACAATATAAAAAAGGATACATTGGTAAGTGCGTTGCAGGATCGTGCATTAACATGGTACATTAAGCATTTTAATGACCATCCAAACGCATGAATCGTAGAAATCCAGGCCGCGCTGAACAGGGAATTTAGTAGGCCAAAGTCAGAGACACAATCAATTATCAGGTTTAAGGAGATCGTGATGCTCCCGGGTGAGACCCCCTGGGATTTGGACTAGAGACTGAAGAGTATGATTAACGAAGCCAACATGACTTTAATGGATGGACATCATCATGCATGGTTTGTAGCATCATTAACACCGCATTTAAGGATGGTGTTGTCACAACGAAAGCTTTCCACCCAGGCCGAAGCCTTGGAGATGGCAATGAGATTGCATGAGACCCCTATACAAGATCCTGGTCTAGGTGTCCAACAAATCCATGCGCAACTACAAAATTTGTGTCTGGAAATGCAGAGTTTGAAACAGGACAAGACACCTCGGCCAGAGGTGCGTGAGGAGGTATGGTGCATAAAATGTAAAGGCCAGGGGCATGACAAGGACCACTGTCCAGTATTCACGAATTACTTGGTGGGAGGAGGGCCAATGCCTTTAAGACCTAAGGCACAAGCACGACCAAGCACGACGCCTGCATTATGGTGCGAGATTTGTCAGATAGGAGGAAAACACACTATGGATAATTATCATCTATTGCAAAAGTATACACAGATGTCCCAGCAATTGTTTTGTAATTTTAGCAGGTCAATAGGCCATGATGAACTCACTTGCAGAAGCTACAAAATAATGATGGATCAGACTCCTACCTACAGGGTATAAAATAAAACACGAGTCCTCAACCCAAATGTAAGAATGGCGTGCACTAGATTTTAGGGGCGCTGATGAGGTGGAGGTGGAATGGGACCAGGAAGGGGTCGCAGACAACTAATTTGCTACAATTGCGGAGGGAAAGGACATTATGCCCGTGATTGTATGAATCCGATAAGAACATCATGTTTGTACTGTACTCAATTTGATCATGAGGTAGAATACTGCCCTACCTTGATAGCGAGGTTGCGTGAAAAAGGGGTACTCCAGCCTCCCCCGAATCAGAATTTGCAAATGATGAGGTCTGAGCCGCGCGAAGAAGACCCAAATGTAAACATAGTGCTCAGAAGCAGTATCACCACCATAGATGATAAAGGTCTGAGCCGCGCGAAGAAGACCCGAATGTAAGCATAGTGCTCAGAAGCAGTATCACCACCGTAGATGATAAAGGTAAGCAACCAGAAGAAAGTGCGTGGGTTCGCAAGGCTCCTTCAAAGGAACCTAAATTTGATTTGGAGCACGCAAAGGAGACATTCATGGAAGCTAAGAAGAGCTTCACGGAGGCCTCCACTTCAGGTAGTAAGGATCAACTAGAACCAGGGATGGATCCTTCAATGCTCACTACCTTTCTGGAGACATGCATGAAATTGTTGCGTGACAACCAGGCAATAAAAGGACTACAAGAACTTGTCACTAGGTGCGCGGGGTCAGGAGAACTACGTGTGGTTCGAAAACTTGGAAAGCATGCATTTCACACAGGAAGGGAAATGAGGTTGACTGCACAAATTAATGAGTATCAAATGGATTAGCTAATCCTAGATCTCGGATCGGACGTGAATGTACTACCGAAAAAAACATGGGCATGCATGGGCAAACCCACACTATAATGATCTCCTATTCAATTGCGAATTGTGAACCAACAGAAGATCCTCCCCAGGGGGATATTGTAAGGGGTAACGGTGGATTGAAGGTGCGAGTGCGTTGGCGGATTTCAAAGTGATAGAGATTGTCAACGACAACAATCCCTATCCCACGCTACCGGGCATAGACTGGGCCACTGATATGAATAGAGTCATAAATCTAAAGAAGCACAAAATGATCTTTGAGAAAAAGTCACTACACGTAGTAGTACCGCTAGATCCGACTGAAGGAGCGTGATACACTGAACCGGTGCGCGATGATGATAGTGATGACGATCTTGATTGCATCTACAAGATAATCATGTGAGAATAGGATTGGGTGGACCCGACTATAGATGGTAGGATTTCGTGGGAGTGCGAAAGCTCCTGCACTTCGGATTCAGACGAAGAAATAGAGCGATGGTAGAATCGACTGCATGAAGTAACAACACTAATTGCAACATGATGATAAGATCACTACGCTGTGTAACCACGGAGATAAGGGATATGCCTAGGTATGACAGGTTGACAGCGGTGGATGACTTTCTGAAACAATTTGAGAGTGAAGTACCAAAACAACAGCATTTTCATGCTCTAAAATGGGACCAAGAAGGCGTCGCGAACAACTAATTTTCTACAATTGCGGATTGGTGCGGATGTAGAAGAATGATGCACCTATGATTTGGGAAACTGCAGTTTCAGCTAGTAGACAAGTATAATGGATGGGATGATCCACGTACACACCTTGCAAAATGGACCAAGGTCTACGGGGAAGAGCCACAACCTAAATGGGTACATTTGTTTTATCATACCCTGGATGTCATACCCATGAATTTGTATACTGAGACAGAGCTCCACCATGGTACGAGCAAATGGGATATATTGTGTGGGAGATTTCTATTAAATTTCACATTTGAATATCGTTGGTGGGATAATGTTGACAATGCATTGTAGGTAGTAAAAGCATCTATCTTAAAAACACCCCGGGAGCCCATAGAAGTACTCCAGCCAGAATGGGTGACACAGCTGGGCTGCGCGCTAGAGTGTTACAACATAAATGTTTAGGAGGATGATGAGGACCCACGAAATATCAACATTCTAGAAATAAAAGGCTATCGCGAAGTTCGAGGTCCACCGATTGAGGATCCCGACATCACTGCGCCGCTAAAATCAAAGCATGTCAACACTGGAATGGAGGCAGAGCCGAAGTACGCAACGCTTGGGGATTATTGGGATGATGCCACAGTGGATAAGGTCACTGAGTTACTCTGTGAATACCAAGATTTTTTCCCAACCAAAATTATGGACTTAAAACGGATCATTGGCGACTTAGGAATGATGAAGATCACCCTAAAACCCGACGCAAAGCCAGTTAAGCAGCGGTCTTACTACTTGAATCTGAAATATAAGGACAATGTTCGCGAAGAATTAGACA
This sequence comes from Pinus taeda, assembly GCA_000404065.3. Taxonomy (NCBI): domain Eukaryota; kingdom Viridiplantae; phylum Streptophyta; class Pinopsida; order Pinales; family Pinaceae; genus Pinus; species Pinus taeda. Next base: position 129,416 of record APFE030002273.1, read on the forward strand.
AAATGCTTGTAGCCAGAGTTATTGAGCTAGTGGAAGAATTCAACTAGGTGAGTCCTATGGTAGTGTAGGAGAAAAAACAGAAGGGTGAAATAAGAATATGTGTAGACCTAAAAAAGCTGAACGATGCATGTCTACATGATCCATTCCTAACACCGTTCACAGATGAAGTACTAGGAAACATTGGCGGCCAGGAAGCATACTCACTCACGGATGGGTTCTCAGGGTACCATCAGATCAAGATCATGCCAGAAGATAGGAGTAAAACAACCTTCATGACAAAATGGGGTTGCTTTCAATACATCGTTATGTCGTTTGGACTAAAGAACACGCCAACCATCTTTTTGTGCATGTTGTGGCTACGTTCAAAGAATACATCCACAAGTTCTTGGAGGTCTATCTGGATGATTGGACTGTCTTTGGATTAGTTAAGCACCATGTAGCAAGTTTACGATTGATGCTAGATACTTGCCGCCGACACCAGATTGTGTTGAACCTTAAGAAGTGCACATTCCTTGTCCCCTTTGGAAACCTGCTAGGACATGTGGTCTACAAACAAGGATTGATGGTGGACCGTCCAAAGATTGTTGTCATTCTAAATTTGGAAGCACTACGAAGTGTTAAACAGCTGCGCGCTACCTTGGGGCATACAGGGTACTATCGGAAGTTCAACAAAAGTTATGCCCAAATAACAGTGCCGATGGAAAAGCTATTGAAAAAGGATGTTACATATTGCTAGAATGATGATTGCATGAAGAGTTTGGATGTCCTGAAGGGGAAATTGGCCTCCGCTCCAATGCTGGTCTTTCCAAAATGGGATGTGGAGTTTCATGTACATGTCGATGCGTCATGTATTGTGTTGGGAGCCGTACTCACATAGGAGGGTGCGGTGGGCATGGATCACCCAATCACTTTTGCAAGTCAAAGATTATCCAAAGCAGAAAATACCTATTCCACCACTAAGTGCGAGGGGTTACCGATGGTGTATGCGCTCCAAAAACACCAACACTATTTACTCGGAGGACATTTTAAGATGTATATCGAGAATTCCACGCTAAAATATCTTGTCAATAAGCCTCTGTTGGGGGGCACATATGTAGACGGATGTTATTGTTCCGGGAATATGATTTCAAGGTCATAGTCAAACCAGGATTCTTGAATGCAGGACCGGATCATTTATCACACATTGAGAAGGGCAAGGAAACCACTAATCCGGAGGAAGGATTACCTGATGCATAACCTTTTGCGGTGCGCGTTGCAAACAGGCACTTCGAAGATATAATCTAGTTTCTAACAACATGGATTGCGTCCAAGGAATATTCTGTCCAACAGAAGAACGAATTGGTGGTGCGCCTGATGGATTTTTCTATCATCGTGGGTCACCTATACAAAATGGGAAATGATGATATCTTACGAAGATACATACTTGAATTTGAAAGAAGTCAGATCCTCACAGAAGCACATGGGGGCATTGCAGGAGGACACTATGCAGGATGAGCAACTGCACAAAAGATTCTCCGTGCAGGGTTGTGGTGGCCAACCCTACACGAGGATTCGAAATCACATTGTAAGGCCTGCGATATATGTCAAAGGACTGGAAAACCATCACGGAGGGACAAGACGCCATTAAATCCACAGATGACACTATAGCCATTTGAGAAATGGGCAATCGATTTTGTAGGACCGATCAAACTTCAGGGAAAAATGGGAGCGTGCTACATCACCACTGCAATAGAGTATCTAACACGATGGGTGGAAGTGCAAACGGTCAAAGACTACATAGCTGCTATGGTTGTGAATTTTTTGTTCGAAAACATCTTAACCCGCTTTGGTTGTCTAAAAATCTTAATGAGTGATCACATAACACATTTTCTGAATGAAACCATCAGCGCGCTTGTTTACTCAATTTAGTGTGTCCTAAATTGCTACATAAGTTATCAATCCGGGAGTCGTAAACTGATGAAGTGTAGTGCACTGTATGTACAAGACAACCCTTTTCTTTACTCACTGTTTTCAATTTTTATCTTGTTTTGGGGTTTTGTTCTTGTTGGTCTCCTAAAGTGTCTAATGCAAATGGAAATCTTAGTCTAAAGTTTTAAGAATACTTTCAAAGATCAAGTGTGGATGTAGAATTGAAGACAAGGTTTATGCTTCTTATGGTAATTTCCAAACTTAGAACTTCAAAGATCTCAAAACATGCTATCTACAAAATCAGAACTTTGAACAAGAGTGTAAACATGCAGCTACATAAATCAGGCTAAAAATTAAGTACTGAAAATGAGCTTACTATCTCTGCTATCCATCCTAATATTGAAATCTAATAAACTGCTGCACTTGAAACCAAAAAGTAAAGAAGCTAGAAACTAGTCAATGATTTCACCCATAATCACAATATTTCGTCAATTAACTTCTAAAACGGGGTTAAGCTAAAGATTCCAGAAATATCATCATATGGCATGAAAGAATGACATTTAAATTATCTAATTTTCACTCTAATGAAAGAAAAGTCAATTAGTTCATCTATAACACAATATTTTGTCAATTAACTTCTAAAACGGGGTTAAGCTAAAGACTCATGAAATATCATCATATAGCATGAAAGAACTGACATCTAAACTATCTACTTGCAGACTAATGAAAGAAAAATCAATTACTTCACCTATAATCACAATAGCTCGCCAATTAACCTCTAAAACGGGATTAAGCTAAAGGCTTCGAAGATATCAGCATATAGCATGAAGAATTGATATCTAAACTATCTTAAGCAGTAAACAAATCTTCACTAAATAAAAGCATAAAAACTGGAATTGAAAGCTAAAGTTCAGGAGAGGAAGCAAGTCTCAGATCACCACTTGATGCAAAAACTATATTAAAAAGCTCGAGCATAACCTATTCTGAAATGCACTGATTAGTGTCAGTAGAAAATATAACAAGCTGCAAAATCATGTACAGGATTAGAATGATTAAAACCATAAGAAAAACATGAGAAATGTACAACTCAAATAAGAGAAAATATACATGAAAAACTATACAAAACAAAAGAAGAACCTCAACCATGCAAGGGCCCTCTGCACAGCTTTGGACTAACACGCTGACACTTCAAACCACGCTTAAACAACCATGTGAAAAATAGAGTTTTTGTATTATGAAATAGAGGATATGTCTGTCGGTTACACAATAGCAAAGTAATGCTAAAACAATAGTATTAAGAACTAACTACTTGCGTTGCAAACACTTATATTTATAGAGGAAATAGATAACTGTTTCTTAGAGGAAATTCTTCAGCAATGAACACGTGAACAGGTCAGAATCTGAAGATTCAGCCTCTCGGTTGCCATGAGCAGTAAATCTATGTAAGTTGGATATTGGATTGTGTTATGGAAATGGCCTACAGGTGGCAAAAACATATCCATGAGTTCAGGAACGGCTTCGAGCTTCTTTTACGTGTAGGAACAGAGTCCTAGTTGATGCAGGACTCACTTTTGACCACCCTTTGACTGGTACCTTTCTTCACGAATTCGGCTAAGCAAATAGGACCTCGTCCATGTGTAGATCATTCCTGAGCTGCCCATGTGCCTCATTTCTCCTACCGACACCTGTAGCCTACAAAACAATGGAAATGGTTGTGGCATTGTGAGTTAGCTGCAGAAAGTGGCTACATTCTGTAGCTAATAAACAAAACCTAGATCAAATAGCATACACAATGATAATTTGAAAATCACTCAAATGCACTCCTGAAATCAACATGTAAAAACTTTTGATAGCTTATGAGGCACTGATATGGGAAAATAGAAGAGAAAATGTTTAGGAAAATGTGTAGAAGAGAGGTAGTTCTAGGGCTCAACAATCACAAAATAATTCCAGGTATATCATTAGAAGAGTACACCATATCACCCACAAGCGAATGGGACAGTAGAGGCATTCAAAAAAATACTGGAAGCTGCACTGACCAAAGAGTGTAATGCGCAGCGAAGTGATTGTGACTTGTGCGTCCCTGTGGTACTATGGGCTTACAACACAACGTGCAAGAAACTGACGGGACAAACCCCTTTTCGGTTAGTTTATGGCATGGAAGTTGTCATGGTAATGGAATATATCATACCTAGTCTATGAATAACAACCCTCATAGGAATGACGGACCGCGAAGCTCTGGAAGAAAGACTTGCACAATTGGAAGAACTTGAGGAGGAACGGTTCTTGGCAGGTTTTCATCAGCAGGTTCAAAAACAACGTGAAAAAGCTTGGCATGATCGCCATATTAAGTTGCACACATCCAAAGTAAATGACTTAGTACTGCTATACGACAATAAGTTTGAAAAATTTATGGGAAAATTCAAATGCATTGGCAAGGACCATACGTGGTTAAGCAAATCACAGACGGGGGCATGGTCCAGCTTGTCAAATTAAATGGAGAACCCTTCCTAGGAAAAGTGAACGGCAACCACTTGAAGTCTTACAAATTTGGGCTGACTATCTGACTAGCCGACAATAGTATAGTCTTCGCGCTTTAGAAAGCCGGATAAGGGCGTAGGACTATAAATACATATCGGTATGGTTGTATGGGAACAATCCAGTTACAAAGGGTTCAAAAGGGAGAATGTAGCAGGTTCAGCAGGCAGTAGCTCATTGTGTTGTCGACATTCAAGTCATTCGAGACCAGTTGGAGGGACTTCACGCTAAGATCGCCGCGCAGACAGAGTGACTCGAGGAAGAGTCATGATGTTTGTGTTGGGGGCCTGTTGGGCATGGAATCCCCCCCCTCCCCCCACAACATGTTTTGGGGCTCAAAGCCTAGGTTTTGAGTATTATTGTTGTAAATACTCCACGAATTGCGGGCGCAGAACGCAAATTGTATGTTAGAGTTATAGGGTTGTTCGCCCTAAGTTTTGGATGTAGTATTGGCCTACCCATGGTTCGTGGACCATGGGGTTGTATAAAGAGAGCGAGGCTCTAAGTTGTAAAGATAATTAGAGATACATGAAAATGAATAGAGTCTAGAAGATAGCGAGCATAGAGTAAAGGTCTAAGTGCTTTGGGTCATAGTAGTAGGAAGAGGCTCTGCAACTGAGTGCGCAGAGGCCTAGTAGAGTCTGTAGCTAAATGCGCGGACCCCTGCAGCTGAGTGCGCAGGGCAGAGACGAGTCAGTAAGTAAGGAAGAAGAATAATAAAGAGAAGTTTGATTCCAAATCGTGTGTATATGTTCCTGTGTTATTTCTTGTTTAATTAGATTGTTTTCATTATCACACGCACTTATATGAATGCTGAACACTGTTAAATATAACTAGACACATACTGATAAGCTAAGTGATCGATTAATATCAAGTTAATAGTAAGGAATTGGGTAATAACATGGATTGGGCTCCGATTAGGGCTACGTGAAGATAGCATCGCAGACCACGAAGTACTGATAGGTGCGCATAGCGACGTGTGCGCAGGGTCAAACTGTGGACCACTAAAAATCATCAAACATCTCTAGGGTGCGGAAACCTAGTTCTAGCACCCTCCCATACTACTTCGGGTGAGACTTCAGTCCACGCTCTACATACTATTGCAGAAAGGGTCAGTAATACCAAGATCTTTTTGGCTACATCACCTCTGAACCTAGGTCAGGCCCCTACAAGCCAACGCTATAAAATTCAAAGACTTTTTCTATTTCTTCATGTATGAATTTTTGAAAATATTCTATGGAAATATATTCCTCAAGATTGAATGAAGAATAAAATTTCTTCAACGTATCCTATTCAAGATTCAATCCTTTTATTTGTTCTCTTAATTTCTCAAGTTGTCGCATCAAAATGGAATTCAACACTTTTTTTGAGATGCGTCACTGACGTTTTTAGTGGTTATGTATTGCTCCTTAGTTTTATGGTCCTATATTTTCATCAAATTAGAAGAAGATCCTGCTTAATTTTGCTACTAGATGTGTCTACAATCTCCCTTCGTTTCTTTGTTCATCTCCTTGATGGCTCTTGTGTTTGATTGGGAGAGATTTGTCACTATTGCATAGGAATTCTCAGTGGCATTTCATACTCAAATACTAGTGAGTCTATATTCTCAAGAAACTCTCCCTAATTGGAAGTTAGTTTCTATTGAATGAATGTGGCTTTGATAGAAGGTAAATTAGCCCATGGTGTGCTAATTAATCATATTTACCTTTTTTATATTGGCCCACCATATCTTGAAAATATTTCAATAAAAAGTATGGAATGTTGAATTTTCGATTTCTCCTTAAATGAGCTAAGAAACAAAAATGGTATATCATGCAAACTGAAGTTGAGTATTCCTTCACAAGTAAAACACCTGATAATATGTTAAAGTACTTCCCCCTAGGGTTATGGCAGCAAAAATATCTTTACTCCTTGTCCAATATCTTCGATTGTTTCCCTTCTTCAAGAAATGCTCCTCTTGCAGTAGTTGATTCAACTCTTTCCTTAAACCATATTTTTCCCTCAGAAGTTATACTTGTTAATTTTTCTACCATCTCTTCATAAATTGTAAAAATCAAATATACAATTCGACTTGTTGGTTTGAAGGTCAAAATATGGAGAAAAATGCAATTCATGGAAAAAATGGTAGCCATCCTTCCCTTCTAAAAATTTCTGCAACCTATGGATTGTGCATGACCATGTTTGTTGTAATTGGCTCTTGTTGGAATAGATTGCCACCCATTGTTGCACCTTCTTTACACAATTTTGTTGCTTAACACTTTGTTATGTAATTTTCTAAAAATAACACTTTGTTATGGAATTTTCTAAAAATTCAGTCTTTAGGCACCTGTAGAGTAGTTATGTAGTGAATTAAAATGGTAGCTACTAATTTTTAAAATATTATGCCGCAAGATTTCCTTGGACTTGATGGATTTCCGTCAGTACATATCTCCTTACTGTCATTAATTTTGATGCATCTTGACTAGGCATAGAAGAGTGTTGACACACTAATTTATGGTAGAAGTTTTAATTCTTGATAGCCCTTAATCATATTATATTCTAATTAAACATTACATGGATGGGTGACTTTGACAAGTGACAGACTATGGAAATAACTCAAAATTTGGAATTGCTAATGAATTCAGACTGAAAACAATAGACACAATTTCTTCTACTCAATCTGCAGAAGGGAAAAATTACAATAGAAACACATGCAATAATTCAATCACAAAGAACACATTTTTTTACTGGGAACCCTACTAGGAAAAAACCCTTCTCCATTTGTATTATATCATATGAGACAATGATTAATTACAATGACAACTTCAATACTTGAAGCTCAATCTACAACTCAATATTGATCTCCTGCTCTGCCTGTTCTAACCAACACTTAGCTAAAATAGGCCTCCAACTTCCTCCTATTTCCTTGTGCAATTCTAGAGGAAGTAACTCCTAAAAAAAGGGGAAATATCCTATTTCCTTGAGAAAATCAAGAGAAGCAATCTCAAGAGTGCGACAAAGGCACTGAGACAAGTTATGTGAAGATCCGACCACATTCACTCAGATAACATATTGAAGAGTACAACTATAATCTCCCAACTACAGAGAGAAAGGAACATGGGGACGTCTATTCCTACAAGACACAAAAATAAAGTTTTTTTGTCTGAAATCAGATGTTCACCTGAAGGATGTCAGCCCTACTGACATGAAGCAGAAAATAAAAAGTTCTATGGGCAGGGAAGTTTGAATTTTTACTACAATATGAATATTTAGACTAAACTTGTGTTTGCAAGTGACCAAGATATGCATATAGATATGTCATTATGATTTAATTATTGAAGTTTGTGTTGCAATAGTTTGACTAGATTTGGTTGATTGATATAGATGAGAAGTGTTTGGAGTTTTGACATGATAATGATTTAGAACTTTGACTTGATGATTCAGATATGACTTTTGTTATCTCAAAATCTGACACTGGAAGGCTGCAGACCAGGAAGACTTCAAGTAACTATTTCAAACCTACTTTAGGTTGAGGCTTAGCCTCCCCAACCAGAGAGGGCTCTCTCAAAGGATTAATGTTTTTTATTATGATTAAGATGGCTAACTCTTGTGAAAAATATGTAAAAATATGAGTGGTGGAAACACAATTAGAAACTATCGATTGGGCTTATGGAGTCAACATCATTTCACAATGGTATCAACCTTACATAGAAGTCAGGGCATTCAGGATTCAACACATTTAGAACATAACAGAAACATATAGGACCACACAGTCTATGAATGTACACAGGAAATTAGAGCACCATGAGTGAGTTATAAGTGATTACACATTCATACCACTGCAAATATTGGGAAAAGAACAGTACAACACATTCTGAACATCGAATCCCTCCTGAGTCCTGAGAAGAAAAGCCAATCTTGTATTACTAAAACAGTCTTTTCACAAAGCCAAATATCAGAGCTTTTTTCAATCAATTTCCAACCCCTTGGTACATTTCCCTTTCTCTTATATACAGATTTCTTTACAAGGCTGAGACTCCTCCTCCAACATGAGGGGAACTCGAATTATGCTTGCTATGACACCTATTCAAACTTTAACTACTTATTAAATGCAACAAACTGCTAACTAGACTTTTTAGAAACCTAAGGCAATTAGGAGTCTAACTCCATCATCATGCTAATAATAGCATTAATTACAATCAAATCTCGTCCTCTGACAAGTGGTCTCCTTCAATTTAGCTGTGGTGGATGTTTGAAACTCCTTGCTGGCCCTTAATGTCTCATATCCTTTACTGCTGCTGAGAAGTAGGAAACTGCCCCTGTTCTTATGCTTTTGGTTTCCTCAAAGACATTCGAAGCTAGTTAACCATGTTGATCTTCTTTAGTTACCCAACAATCCATTTGAGTGCCACGTTCTTCATGTGCTGTAAGCCTTTCCCATATACATGTGTGATGACAAAAACTTTTCAAAACTGATTGAAAAGTCATTTACAATACTAGCGGTGATAATTTGTATAACAAAAAGTTTAAAGTTCTTATAACTTACTCCCGCTTGTTTTTCTCTGGCTGATTGCTTGCACATTGTAAATGATCTTTTTCTTAGACTTCCTTTAAACAATTTTCCCTTGGTCCCTCAAAATTGGTCAACTGA
>APFE030002273.1:140190-155067 GCA_000404065.3 Pinus taeda
AACTGAGTTTTAATTAGGCAGCTACAGCAGTTTCGTAGCGCGCTAAGAAACTGCTGTGTAATCACAAAACACAGTTTTAATACCAAACTCTGACTGTCTTGAGCTTTCTTTTCTTGAATTGTCTTTTTCATCTGCCCTGAAATTATTAGCTGAATATGGATAGTCCACCATAGCAAGGTTACTGTATGCTGAGCTTAACCAGTCTTGTATTTCCTTTGTGCTTTTGAGATCCTTGCACATGCGAAACTTCTTGCTAAGATTTTGTAACCCTTCATCTTTTTCACCATATGTCTCCAATGCTTTCCATGATTGTTGTATCACATTGAAACAATTCTCACTTTCCCATTTGAAATCATTAAAACAAGATTGTAGAATATATCAGATGATACAATATCTTCAAACTACAATATTGGCGCAAATGAAGCTAGGGAACCTATTGCAATATGTGGATATTTCAACATCATCCAAGCTACTAACATTCCACCATAAGAACCACCAAACAAGACAAGTAGACAAGCCTCGGCAGATAGGTTCTTTAGCTGTGAGATAAGATAGTGAATCTCCATCTTTGTAGGCCACACTCTGATTGTCATAGGGCATAGAATCTCCATAGTAGCAGTGTTTTGGAAAGACAAGCACAGCTCCGAACTGAGGTGCTATGTCCCACATAAATCCAGTGTTCACAGCAAACCAGTCAATGTAGCCCTCATTCCCGCAATAAAGAAAGATAGGCCCCATACCCTTGAGTAATATGAATGCTTTCATGGTTTCCTCGTAGTATGGTAATTCTATCCCTGTAGCGCACTTTCAAAGCAACCAGCAATGACACGGTCTCAACAGAGTAGTATCCACGATCAACATAGTCACCCATGAATGGATAGTTGGTATCAAGAGCCTTGCCACCAATGCGAAAGAGCTCTATCAGATCATGGAACCAATGTAGCATCAGCTGCCTTCCGAACAGCCTTGCAAGCTTGTACGTCTCCAGTCCGTGCCAGATCACACAATGAGGTCTCAAGTTTTCACTGACAGTTAAGCGCAGATTCATGACATTTTGTAGGCGCTGAATGGCATCTTGGACCTCTTCTCGCATGCCAAGACAATGAACTCATCATCCTCACAAAGCTCCACAACATTTATATCTGGATTTGCAATTACAATCTGTTTTTCAGCAGGGAGAAAATTTTTTTGTTTGAATTCCATATCTCCAATAGCCCTCGCCAAATTTAAGCTTCCATTGATATGTCCAGCATGAATGAATCCTCCAGCTCGCAGAATTCGATCCCTTTCGATCTCAAGCTCTAGCTTGTGATCTCGTGACAAGTTGTATGCCTGACCCTTTCTTGAGAGGACACAACGGGAATCACCAGCATTTGCCATAATAAGCTGATTATTTTGAAAAAGTGCAACACATGTTGTGCTTCCAGAAGTTGGCCCAGAAAAATCAGCATGTGGTACCTGTTCAAATGCCCAGTCATCTTCTTGATCTTTATCTTTGTTCTCTATGTTTCTTGGAGAAGAAGACCAAATAAATCCCTCTAATAAGCCAGTGAATTTGTTGAACTTATCCCCAAGTATAGCTAATTTCCTCCAGCCCCTTTGCCCACGCATCATCTCATCCATCCTGTAAAATGCTCTTCGAAGAATTCCACATAAATCACCATTTGTGTAGGTCTCACTCTTCAAACCTTGTGAATGAAGATATTTTAGAACCGCCTTCTGATAGATAGCTTCATCAAGTTCCTTTTTCTTAGTGACTTTCAAATTCAGGATACTTGATAAGATGTTTCTGAGATTTGGCACTTGTTTAAGTAAAGGCAGTGTAAATAATTGCTCACGTGGCCCACTTTGATTTAAGTCATTCAGGAGAAATTGGGCCAGTGAGTTGAAGAAGCTATATCCACCTTCTCGGTCTAAAACAAAAGCAATAAGCACCCCAACTGTGTGACCAACGAAAAGAAACAGAAGAAGAAACGGAGCTTTACTATTGCTACCTTTTGCCAAGATGACGAAAATTTGCATTCCCATACCAAGCGCTCTTGAGAATATGTGTATGCAGAATGGAACACGATATAGGATACTCATGAAAATGCACTAGATATGAGACCAATGATAGACTAAAACAGAGAATTGACCCCTTTTGACTTACTAACAAGACTCTTATTCAAACTGTTTAGGCTCTAAAACCAGATGAAAAGACTAGACCCAAAACTGACACCAACCCTTTGATAAACAAACGAACTGATGTGAAAAATTTAGAATTTTTTTTTTTTTTTTTTTTTTAGTGATGACACCTTGGACTATAGATCTCACTATGATAAAAAAATTGGGATTTGACCTGATGACTAATGATTTGACTTGACGACTGATGATTTCCCTTGATGAGAAAGATATATGAGCATAGTAAGTTCCAATGACCTATATTGGTATTCGATAATGGTTTTGTATTGGCCTACTTGTTCCTAGCACAATGGTTGAAGCATTGACAGATGTGGTTCAGTATGAAGTAATCTCATGATAAATGGATGGAACCTGCATGAATTATTCTTGGTGTATGAAGTTTCATCTAGTGACTTACATTATGATCATGAGGATGTATTTATGAATCTTGGTCTGATAATTAAATGACAACTTGTTGACATGACAATAGATGAAGTCATGACTTGATGAGAGCTCTACGTGTCACTTGGTCAAAAGAATATGCTACTGTGATATTTATGATTTCTGATATTAGTTCTGATATGGCATCTAAACTTTGATAAGATGGCTTAGTTGATTTGATTGTACACTACTGATTTAAGTAAGGATGAATATACTGGTTTGGTAAAGTGTTATGTTTGTTGATAGCATTGCACAAAGCGAGCTCTTCGATCTTGATGTTTCCGCATTTACAATTATCTCGTGAAGTCAGGATGATGTGTTGATCCAAACCTCTACTTTAGAAGTATTCCAAGGTATGACTTTCATTCTGGTTTTTGTTTTATATACTAATAGCGCACTCTTGACAGGTGATGAGTCTCTAATGATTTAAGTAAGAGGGAGATTTCTCCTGAAGCTCGAAATAGTGAATCATGGCATGATGAATCAATTTCTGAAGTTGGGAAAATCTAATCTATATTGCAAAGCTATTGAAGAAGTATTGGAAATTGGAAATGCAAATCCTTGGACACTTCGATTGAATTTCAAGATGTTGTGAAGAGATATTTTTGAACTCAACTTGGCAACCAACAGTTGATTGAAGCATTGATGTTCTATTTTGAACCTGAATGAGTTCATGATTGAGCTGCTTCACTCACATAGCATTTCCATTGAGCACCCTTCAAAAAATTTGCATGGGATGATTAATTCTTGATCTGAGATATTTTTCGTATAATATGTGACTACATGGATGTATTATTGATGTTTGGGATTATTATTGATGAGCACATTTTGGTGTTGCCTAAGTATTAGATATGCCATGATATTTTTGGATAATAGGTCCATAGCTTTACACACAACCGAGATTAAGCACAATGTTGCTAGCATGACTAGCTATGACGCGGGATGAAGAAATATTTTTAGAGAGGTTTAAATATGACATGGATACATTGTGATAAAAAAATTGTGGGACCCGATTAGCAGAGAATCCCATATATATATAGCTTAGAATGAGTTACCTTCATATATTGAGACAATGCTGCTATACGAGACAAGATTTGGCTTGTGGTTGGCACCTCCTTGAGAGGGACGATGGATATGGTATCCTTTTGTGATTTATATGATTATTTATGTTCTAATATGATATTTGATTTAATGTCATGTATGAACAAGATACAACTTCTATTGAGACATGATGATTACCAGATATGAACATGATGATATACTGAGAGCATCGTTGATCGAGGAAACTCAGCCAACTCTTCCTCCCTTGTTTGAGCTCCCAGGGCATGGAATTGAGATGGAGGGTTCCTGGGGTTAAGGGAATTCTGGAAAATAGGGTATCACCCCTATCTGTTACCCATAGGGCTGGAGTAGTAGCTCACCTTATCTTGGTCGTTGCAGAGTATACCCCAGTTGGAATCATACCCACAAGTTGGGCTTGTTGGGATTGTCCCTCCTTGTCTAGCCATCAGGTTGAGGAGGCTTGGTGGCATGTGATCCTTAGCTCATGGTAAGTCAAGTATCTCATACGAGATGGATCATGATGCAATTTTTTACCACATGACTATTGAGGGTCATTGCTGGGAATATTGGTAGGTAATAGGATGGGTTGAGTAGTATCTCCCCTATATCACCCTTTGCTCGATATGGGGTCATAATAGTAGCTCCCCCATGAGATTCTGGGTTGAGATATTCTCCCCGATGTGGTTCCATGTTGATATGTACTCCCTAATGATATGCTCTCTGATGATGATGCGGGTTGTAGATCTGACTCCCTGCCGATATTCCAAGTAGTAGCTCGCTAACCGATATTTTAGGCAGTAGCCCACTGATAGAGATTCTAGATAGTAGCCCGATGAATAAATGTTGGTAGCTTATGCTCCCCTCTGATGAAAAACTCTTCTTATTTTAGATTCGAGAATGTTCATCATATGAACACATAATCAAGAGATAAGCAGGAATAAGTAAGAGATGAATTAAGATAGACACTGATGATTCGAGATGATAAGATACTTGAGATGGGACATTTGATGACAGGATGAGATATTGATCGATGGACAAATATTGACAACTGGAATTATCCATAGTTTAGAGAGAGTGTTAAAAATATAAAACTATGGTCAAATTGCCCCTTGGATAATTCACATTATGGATATAATGAAAGCATTGAATCCCTCTTTTCGAGATGACCAAAATCGAGCAAAAGATCAATCAAATCAGATAAGGGAAAGTGTACTTATAAAGAAAATCCCACATGTGCATATTTGATAAGGTTGGCCCTAAAGAAAAGTGGACCACCTTAGAAGGCTATAAATACAAGTGACCTCTACCTCATTTGTACGCAATGATGAGACATGCTTCTATCTTGGTTTTTGGCTCACACATGTCTAAGGATCGTTTGCGGAGGAATAGATTTTCTCTAAGGTGGAGTTGCAAGGTCTAAAGCTCGCATTTCAGATTTAGGGTTTTGTGCCATAGTCGCAGGCACAACACAAAATAATTTCGACCATAGTCGCTCCACAGAGGCTCATGCATGCGACTAGAGCCTTACAATTGCATGGAAATATCACTATGCATGCGACCAGGATATTAGGGCTTCTGAAATTTAGTTCTGATCCCAGTCACTCACTTGCCAGGCTTAAGGGTGCAACTGAGAAGCCATAGTCACTCGCAAAACTCTTCCTCTATGTGACCGGGATCCAAAAGATGAAATTTCAGTCTTCCAAAGTTTTCTCTCATTGATCATATTGTTCGGTAGTTAACCGGAGAGACCGCAGATAGTGACTATTCATTACAGATTTCAGAATCAAGATTTTGAGTATATGTATTGTTGGGTTCATTTCATGGATGTTGTAGTTGTTTTGCTGACTAGATGCATAGATGAATATATGAATCATTGTATTCTCCTTTTCTGAATCATTTGATGATGATCTGATAAGAAGAATAATTTGAAAGGGTTTCCCCATAGTGGGTTTTTCCCTGGTCTCTGACCAATCTTGGTGTCTCTATGTGTGAATGCTTTTCTTCTATTGTTCCTTTATGTTCTGTTGCATTGACGGTGATGATATTATTCTTTCTACACAGTTGCATATGATGACGAATAATGATGTAAATCTAAATAATGTTACGATGCTATGGGGTGAACTTAATGTCCTAATGAAGAAATGGAATTATCAAAGAAAAAAACAATATATCCCTATGAAAAATTAACATTTCTCAGTTGCTCCATTGCAAAACCTGTACACTAAATAGTATTCATTGATAATTACAATGATGTATTTTTCCTCCACTCAATTAGACAATTCAAATTGCATGCATGACTAGGGATATTTTTATTAAATTGACTAATCAACTGAGAGATCAATGAGTTAACAACAATTCAACTACTCAACTGAACTCCTACTGACCATATTCATGACTAGAGATCGAATCATTGAGTTTCAGTAACTATAATTCCACTAGATTACTATATCTTATAAATAAACTCATGAACAACTCTACTTCTAACCCACAAACTCAAATTGACTGATTTAACTAAGTGACTTGGCCATGTCATTCCTGCTAATTGCAACTCAAGTCATCCTACTGATGTGGAAATTTGAATTTCTCCATTTGACTAAGGCAAAAGTCCAATGGAGCCTTTTATTGCTAAAACTTAACACTCCCTCTTAGAAATAGAAGGGTTTTGAACAACCCTAATCCTTCTCTTGTGGAAATCAAATTACCTCTTGATAAAGCCTTTGTCAAAATGTCTACATCCTGCTCCTCTATGGGAATGTATTGTAACATGATGATCCTCCTCTGAATGCAATCTCTCAGGTGATGGTACCTAATGTCCATATGCTTGGAACTATCATGAAACACTGTATTTTCAGAGAGTTTTATACAACTATGATATTCACATTGGATCAATCTAATCTCCATCCCTTGACTGAAGAGATCAACCAGGATCTTCCTCATCCAAATAGCTTCACATGTTGCTTGACTAGTAGCCATACACGTGGCCTCTGCTGAGCTAAGTTTTATATATCTTTGTTTCATGTTGCACCAAGAAACTGTTGTTGACCCAACATTGAAGATAGCTCCCAATGTGCTCTTCCTATCTGATGGACTCCCTACCCAATATGCATCTTTCAAGCCTTGGAGATTCACTCCATCTGTATTCCTATACCATAAACCAAAATCTATTGTGCCTCTCAGGTATCTAAGAACATGTTTTTCTTCTTTCCAGTGAAATTGGGTACGCTCCACCATAAATCGACTAAGCTAATTAACTGCAAAAAAATATTGGGCATTGTGTTCACCAAGTACATCAAGGACCCCACTAACTGTATGTAGATAGTGCCATCTACTGCCTCTTCTATAGAAGCATCTTCTTTCCTCCAATTAGTAGCTAGAAGAGTGTCCATGAGCTTACAATCCTACATATGGAATATTTGAAGGATCTCAGAGGTGTACTTCCCCTGTCCAAAAAATAACTCTCCATCTCGCTGCCACACCTCCAAACGAAGGAAGTAGTGCATCAAACCCATATCCTTCATCTTGAACTCTTTTGCAAGGTCCTCCTTGCAAAATTGGATCAACCACTCATCTCCTGCCAATATCAAATCATCTACACACAGGATTAAGATGAGGAGACTATCATCTACCAAAATGTAGTAGAGATTGGCATCTGTTTCACTCTTAGTGCAACCCAATCTACTGAGATATGAATCTATGCGAGTGTACCAAGCACGAGGCGCCACCTTGAGAACATAAAGGGCTCTCTTGAGTCTACACACATGTGTCTCCCTATCAAATGTCTCAAATCCCTAAGGCTGCTTAATGTAGATATCTTCCTCAAGAATTCCATTGAGGAAGGTAGTCTTAACATACATTTGGTGGATTTTCCAACCCATCTATGTTGTCAATGCAAGTATAATCCTGATAGATGAGTATCTTGGCACAAGGGAAAATTTATCCTCATAATCAACTCCTTCCATTTGTGAGAAGCCTTTGGCCACAAATTTGGCATTGTACTTCTCAACACTATCATCAATTGCATGTTTCACCTTATACATTGTTATCACCTAAAAAATGATCACCTAGCCATTTATAACTAGGTGGATTGACATACACCATGCATAATTTATTTTACCATAGTAAAATCACTTTAATCATAGGAAATGATTTATTAAACCACTTTTATTAAATTATTTTTGTTTAAAATTAGAAAACCCCATGAGAATAATTGAATAAATCATTATTTATTTAACTTTCTCTAGGAATAATTTTTAAATCATTATTTGATAATTATTCCTTGTCACATTTTACTACATCACCTTGGAATAATTAAATAAATCACTATTTATTTATCATTCCTTAATTATATTTTTGGAATAATTGTTAAATGTTAGGTCCCTATAATACTAGTGCATTCTCCCATTATTATTGTCATTGCAACCCTTTATTGTTATTTTTGTGCCAAGGTTGTCCCCAAATTGTTATTATTGTGCCCATAGAAGCCCACTATTATTATTGTTGTGCGTTTACATTATTATTGTTATGTCAGTTTTTATTATATTCTGACCCCTTAGACTCCTATATATAGAAAGGAGTTTTTGTCATTTTTATCATGCAAGAATTATTCATTTGTCTAATGTAAAAGAGGTTTCCCCCTCAAAGAGGCTTAGTTTGAATTCATTAATCTATCTCTTCTTCTATTTTGTGAGTTGGTTGCATAATATTTGGTTTCAGAGCTTTGGATTCTATGGTTTTGTTGCTTCAAATAGGCCATCATGGTATTTTAGCTATAACTATTTTTCTAAGAAGCATCAGAAGCTGGAAAAAAACTCATTTGAGAGGAGATCGTGATGAACATTGTGTTCGAATTTCAGACCCTTTCTCACTATATTTTCGGAAATATGAACCGAGGAAGAAAGGGCTTTTGCATGCTCCCGAATTCCATATCAAACAGGTGACCTTGGGAAAATTGTCATAACGTTCTCTAATAGCATCAGATTCAAATTTCGTAAAAGTAACAGAAATAGGATGGACTGTAGTTTGTTGGGTATCATTTTCAAGGCCGAAGGTCGAAATAGGGACACATGGTACATCATACAAGTTCTCTCTTCTAAACCCGTCTATAATCATGTCATTGTGGGAGATTGGAAATAAATCCTTCTTGGAAAATCCAATATTGATCAAACTTATGGGGTTGGAAAGAGGACTCAGAGAGATACCACAGAATGAAATTTTAGATCTTGGAGATCTGAAATTATAGAGATACAACAGATTCAATATTGAACTCCTAGAAAGCGAAAAAAAAGTGTGTAGTCTTTTTAAAAATTTGCATAAGTTTTGTTTGAAAAATTAGTTTGAAGTGATTAAAAGCACATAGTGAAGAAAATTATCATTATTTTATGCCTCGAAGAAATAAAATGGAAACACCTAGTAAGAAACCCAAAATCTCTACTATGACACATGAAGAAGAGGAATAAATGCAACATGATATATCAAAATTACACGACCAAGTGCAACAAATTTCACTCACAAAGAGTAACTGAAGCTAAGAAGGATGGTTTAATGAATGTAATTGTAGCTAAAATGGATGGTTTAAAGAATGGGATGGGATATAATATGGATTATATAGAAGAAAAACTTAAAGGAAACATGGAAGATTTGAAGATAGATTTGACAAAGTTGCTACAAGTACTAATGGCAAAAGGATAGTAAAGGAAAACAATGATGAGAACAAAATAAATGTTAATCATGATTTCATAGACTCTAACATTGGATTGAAGACCCACTATGTTCTAAAGATCGATATGAGGAAGTTTTATGGCAAGGATCCCATAACTTGGATACTATAGATGGAGCAATATTTCGATGTCCATAATGTGAAAAACACACAAAAGGTATGCATTGCAACTTTATATTTGGAACCCAATCAGTTTGTATGGTATTGATGACTTTCCTCTTGTAAAAAAGATTTTCACGTGGTTAATTTTTATGAATGAAATGACAACACATTATGAAGGTACAAAGAGAAACATCTTCTTTATCCAATTGATAAATCTCAAATAAATGGGTTCAATGGTGGAGCACATTGAGGACTTCCAAAAATTGAGTATAAGGGTAAAAGATATTACAGAGGAGTATATGATTGATGTGTTCATAGGGAATTTAAAGGATAACATCCAACATGAGGTTCGCCTTTGGGAACCTGATTCATTGGAGAATGCATTTAGGTTGGAAAGAAAATTTGAGAGCAAAATTATGGCAACAAGTGTTAGGCCTCTATTTTGTCTTGTTTTATATCCATTTTTATTTGGGAATCCCTCGCGCTTTTCCTTATATTATATCGTTATTGTCGACATTTCGTGTATTCTTAGAAGCGATAAAGTAATATTTATTGTGTAACACATCTCCCTTATTTTATCAAGATTTGACATTTAAGCCATTATTAATGATGCTTTTTGTGTTTGTAGGTTTAAACATGGTCAATTACCTTCTTACCTATGTGACAATAGTTCTTGCACCACGCATCGAATTCCTGCACCAATTCAGTTTTTATAGCACTCCTACACCAACATTCCTGCACCAATTGTCCCTGCACCAACATGCCTGCACCAATTTGTGGCTTTCATACATTGATACATTTCTAGGCAAATATGAAATAGGTTTTTGTCCAAAATGGTGTTTTAACACTTCCACATAAACTAAGATACACCCAGGTCATAGAGATTTATATTTAGGGAATCATTAATGCTTCAGCCCTGAATTTGCAGCAGTTTCCAGACTGCCAAATTCCGCCTCGTTTTCCGTGAAAATGAAGGCGAATGGAGAACTTCTGGCACATGGGTTTTGGTCCCAGTATAAAAAATTGAATAAGCCGAAAAAATGTATCTAAAATTCATAATGGTCGAAAAGTTACACAAGGGTCTTTAAGGCAATTTTATAAAATTAGACTGTTTTTCCAGAATTTTAGGATTTCAGATTTCAAGCAGTCAGTTTCGAGCATGATTTCCGAGGCAATGGAGCTGAGCCAGACAATTATGAGAAAGGTTATTGTTTTAAACTTAAAAAACTAGATTTACTCCAAACAACTTTCCCATATTCGTAATGGTTAAGAAGATACGAAGTGTTATTCAGAGGCAGTTTGTTAAAAATACCATTTTTTCCAGAATTCTAGAAAATGCCCAAATTTGTAAGATTTGTGGTAAATCTCCATTCTTTCAATAGGGAAACGGTTGTATTGATATTGTATTGATGATAATTATTTGGGATTCAATCTCCATGTTGTTGCAAAGGATTGGCGTGTTTACTGCCAAACTGGTAATGTAAAAGGTTATGAAAGAAGAGTTATGGCTTTAAGCCTAGCTGGGTAGTAGTGGAGGAGAAAATCAATCATTGTCCATATATGCTGTTGGATCAAGCTTAGGGGGATCTTCCTCCTTCCCCATGATCATTTGGAGGCTGGATTCAAAGCTTCAATGTATACTTGCAGCAAATATTTGAGTTAATCCAAGGAGTTACACTAGTCATGCATTTTCTTATCTCAAAATCTTTGTGATGCATTATTTGAGCTACTGAAGTTCCAGATATTGTAGCAGGGAAATGAGCTGGTTGGCTAGGGCCCAGCCAAACCAACTCAATCTCCCTTTATCGTGAGGTGTGTTTAACTTATATTTTTTATGCAAGGTTTTGAAGCAAGTTATTTTTGGTTTCTTTTCATAAGTTACAGGTTCTTCTTTGCTAATCGTGTGATTCAGATCCGAAGCACTCAGGTTATTTGTGTTTATTTAACTTTCATGCTTTCCTATGATGCATATTTTATTTCCTTTCTGCAAGAAGAGTGTAATTATTTGCTTGCACAGGTGCGTTTCCATTTCTGCAAGTTAAAGTTCCTTATTTTATTTTTGCAAGTCTTTTTCCTGCAAGTTCAGTTATTTCCTTCTACAAATGGTGTTTTGTTTATGAGTGAGTTTTTAAGCATTCTTAGTATGACAGTTCAATTTAGAGTTAATATTATCTCTAAGAGCTTTCAACGAAACATTGTTACATTATACAAATCTGTGCTTGCACTATTACCTTATGGAATAAACTTGATTTAACATTGAAATTGTTAAAGGGACTTTTGAGCTAAAACATTATTTGTAATAAAGTGCAGATCTAATTCACATTTAAACAAGTCATCTCAGGAAGAAGCCTATTTGTATTTGGATCAAATAGTTATTTGTCACATGCAAGAAGTTCTCCTATTTTAGCAAGGATTTTCTTTGACTTTCAAAGTGCCTTTCATCTTCAAATGCATTATTAGTTAAAGAGCCTTTTTCTTATGAGTGTTTCTTTTCTTAGCTCTGTTTCACCTTGCAATTTATTCTTATTTAAAACCCTTTTCATTTTCTACAAGTGGTTTAGAAACCTAGTACAGGAATGTTGATTTCTCGGTACAGGAACATCCGTTTCGATATAGGAATAGATATCCTGATACAGGAATAGAGTGCACTGGCACAGGAATCCAGAGCTTGTATAAGGATCGAAATCTTTAGTGCAGGAACATTACATACTTCTAGTGCAGGAACATTGCTTTAGTACGGTAACATCGTTCTAGTGCAGGATAGTTGTTGCGGTGGAGGAAGTAAAATCTTTAACAAGGACAAATGTTCTTAACAATTTAATTATTTCTTTTTCCTACGACTACAGTGAATTCAGTCTCAGATATTTATCTTTCATTGATTAGGAATTATTTGAAGTTCCTTTCCTCAATTTTGTGACAAGTATTTTTCTTGAGTGAATCCAATTTCCAGAACAATGTGATGTCATTTTATTAACTAGTGCAGGTTGCTAAAGTCTTTCTCTGGCATTTCTAGTGGTGTGCCTCTAAGATTACGAACTCCTGGATTGACAATTAAATGTTAGATTGTTTAATACACCCAACAGGAAGCCTACCACTCACAATGTTTTTTCCCTTGAAAAAATTTGGGCAGATCAACCCCGAATGGAATCTTTTAAAGCCTGTCGACCAAACTAGCAAGGCCTAACCCCAAGGGCATCAAGGAGAATTGACCATGTGAACTCCCAATTAGCGAGGTAATTAACAACAAGGACTCGACCAATTGAGCTAACCCTTGGGGCTCTACCACTCACAACTATAAAGATGGAAGTGTTGTTTCCCCTAGCCTTCCACAACTTACAAGGTTGACACCAAAACAATTGGAAGAAAAAATATCAAAAGGGATTTGTGATAGTTTTGATAGCAAATACACTAAAGGTCACAAGTGTGCTAAGAAGAAATTATTTTACGTAGATTGTGAAGAGGAATAAGAAACGTTAAAATAAGAGGATATACGCCAAGAACAAACCCTAAAGAAAGAAGAAATGAATCCAACCATATATTGTAATGCATTGGTAAGAATTACCACTCCTCAAACTCTCAAAATAGAAGGACATATCGTGAATAAAAACATAATAGTGTTGATTGATTCGAGTAGCATGCATAACTTTATTCATTGTAAGATAGCTAAGGAATTGAGTTGCTTCCTGTATCCAGCACCAAAGTGTCAAGTGATCGTTGCAAATGGAGGAACCATAAATTGCTCTAGAACATGCCATAATATCAATCTTTCCATGGGAGAATATGTATTGAATAGTCTACTTCTTTCCATTCCAATGGGTGGTGCTGATGTTGTACTAGGAGTCCAATGGCTAAAATCTTTGGGTACGATAGCTTTTAATTTTCAACAACTTTTCTTGAACTTTTCTTGGGAAGGAAAGGAAGTTGAATGAATGGGTATCACAAGGAAATAGGGAAAGATAATCATCTCTAACGACATGACAAAGCTTCTAAAGAAATAACAATGGGGCATAGTTGCAAAATTATGTTCACTAGAGGTTCCCACATCGAAATCATCTAATTTTCTAGATCTCCAAAAAGTCTTGGACAGTCATTCCAAGGTATTTGAGACTCCCAAAGGCCTCCCACTTATTCCTGATAATGATCATGCTATTCATTTGATTCTAGGAAGTGTTCCTCCAAACATTAGGCCTGACATATATCCTTATGCCCAAAAGAGTGAAATTGAATGTATGGTTGCAGAAATGCTAGAGGCTGGTATAATTCAACCTAGTCAAAGTTCTTTCTCTCCTCTAGTAGTATTGGTGTACAAGGATGGATCATGGTGCATGTGTCCAGATTATAGGGAACTCAACAAGCTCACTATTAAAGATAAATTTCCCATTCTTGTCATTGATGAATTATTGGATGAATTACATGGAGAAATTTACTTCACCAAGTTGGATCTTCCTCCAGGATATCATCAAATCCGAATGAAGACTAAAGACATCCTAATAACAACATTTATAACTCATGAGGGTCATTATGAATTTTTGGTGATTCCTTTTTTCCTTACCAAGATTCCCCTTACTGAATGCCACATCATATCCACGATCTTCAAGTACGTATACAAAAACTAAATTTTTCTTCAGAATAGGCACATACATTACATTCTTTAGGTGAATATGGGAGCCTCACTCCATCTTAAAGGTGAAAGTGTCAATCCCTTTGGTACTATACCTCCCATCATCTCCAAGTTCTATTTGTAATTATATGTCCTTATATTCTAAGCTACTGAAGAAATCCTTACATCCCTTGATATGAAATGAAGCACTAGAATATAACTACCATAAATTGACTCATACAATACTTGCCATGCATGCAATGAGGGTGAAATCCAACTCGAATTAGGATGTGAGAGAAACTCCTCCTGCTACTCTTGTAGGATTATTACTGGATTTATGGTGTGGACACTTGGATGCATAGTGTCCATATTCATGACAGTGAAAACATTTAATTTTAAAGAGGTATTTCATCTCGCCATGATTTTGGCTGGATTACGCCTTGCCTTGGGCCTTCTTATCGTTGGCTTTCTTTCTTTTGCTTGCTAGAGAAAATTTGTTTTCCTCCTCAATTTTGGATGTGACATCATCTCTAGTGTTTCTTCTAATATATTCCTACACCAAGTGATCTAATTTAGAATATTATATTTATGTGCTAATATCCTTCTAAAATTAGAAAGAAAATACTTTCATTGTGCTTAAGGATTCATGAATTTTTTCAAGTGAAATGATGAGGTTTTACGTTAATTTTATGAGAAATATAACATAAATAAGAGACTGAATAACATCATAAACATGTACAAAACATCATCAAAAAAATTACAACATGAACATGATAAAGTTCAACCCTCCTGGGCT
>APFE030002274.1:0-20113 GCA_000404065.3 Pinus taeda
TCCTTGGATCTTTCTGAAAATTCGTTGACAGGAAGAATTCCAGTGGAGTTGGGCTCGCTGCAGCAACTGGAGTACTTGCTTCTTGAATACAACGACTTCTCAGGCACAATACCACATTGGCTGGGTAATCTGACACACCTTACACATCTATCCATTTCAAGCCTTAATATTTCAGGTTCTATTCCTTTTGAAATATTCCGTCTACCCCTCTCTTCTTTATGTTTTAGTTTTAACCTCATCAGGAGTATACCTACAGCCATTGCCAATTTGACCATGTTGACCGAATTAAGACTTCACGACATTGGAATCACTAGTATACCTCAAGGCATTGCCAATTTGACTAAATTAACACTTTTAGATCTGCGTTTTAACATTCTCATGGATAACATTTTTGTAACCGTGGCCAATTTGATCAACTTAACCTATTTAGAGCTTCAAGATAATAAGTTAACTGGTCATATTCCCACGAGTCTCAAAAATTTGAATCAATTGGCTTGGTTAGACCTTAGGGATAATAAATTAACAGGGAAAATTCCTAAAGACATTATTCATTTAACAAAACTTGAATTCCTTTTACTTTCAAACAATAGTTTGAGAGGGGTCATTCCAAACAGAATAGGAAAACTTCAATCTTTGAGAGATTTAGATTTGCATTCAAACCAATTAAGTGGTCGAATTCCATATAGCGTAGGTCAATTAAAAACCCTAGTTACATTAGATTTGGATTCAAACCAATTAAGTGGTCGAATTCCATATAGCATAGGTCAATTAAAAAGCCTAGAAATATTAGACATCCACAATAATAGTTTTTCTGGGAGTATTCCTCATAGTATCAATGGTTTGGTTTCACTTCGTAGATTAGATATATACAAAACAAATTGGAAGGACACATTCGTAGTGAGGGCATTTACAATTGGACCAACTTATCTTATTTCTTTGCTTATTCTAACAACTTTTCTGGGACTCTTCCTTCATCATTAGCCATTTGCACCCAACTTATGAGATTGGATTTAAGCAAAAATGGCTTTACAGGTGAACTTCCTCCATACCTTGCAAGTTTTGATTACTTGCAAGTTTTGAATGTTGGTTATAATAATCTTCATGGTAGCATGCCTTCATGGATCACAAATCTCAGACATTTATTTTTGTTGGATTTATCCAACAATAACTTCAGTGGAAAAATACCTTCAAATCTTGAAAGACTACAAGGATTTTCAACAAATTGGATGGATGGGAGCCAGTATGATGAAGAAATAACATTGGTTATGAAAGGACATGAGTATAATATGTCATATTTGTGGGGTGCAAATACGATATTTGATTTGTCTCAAAATAATCTTACAGGAGAAATCCCTAATAGCATAGGGAGTATGAATGGCTTGAGACTTCTAAATTTGTCTGGAAACCAATTGGAAGGGAGAATACCTGCATCTCTTAGTGAGATACCTATTTTGGAGGAGTTGGACCTAGCCAAAAATAAATTGCATGGAGAAATTCCTCAAGGACTTTCTAAATTATCATTTTTGGCTTCTCTAAATGTTTCCTCTAACAACTTGTGTGGGCCAATCCCAACAGGGACACAATTTTCCACTTTCAGTAACACTTCATTTCAAAAGAATAAGTGCCAATGTGAGTTTCCTCTACCACAATGCACTCAAAAGGATAAGTCAAAAAAAAGAATGGCTAAAGATAATGGTAGTGGGAGGAATGTTAAAATAGACTGGTTGAGTCGTGTAAATGAAGAAGTATCTTTGATAGCATTGGAAATAGGAATGGGGATAGGATTTGGAGCAGTTGTTGCTATGTTCATTATTTGGGACAGGGCAAGGTGTTGGGTATTGGGTTTTCCTCCCAACAGCACACGAAGACCATTTTATGGACTCTATCGATTCCCTAAATAGGCCAGTAACACTTCTTCATATTCATCAATGTTGTACTATATATAATAGTGTTCTTTGGCATTGTATTTGAATCCTGTTTACCTATCATTTGATTGTAGGTAAATAAATTCTCAAGATATGTAAAATAGAATTCAAAGAGTTTATTTGAATTTCTATTAATTATTGAGATACAAATATATATGTAAAACATGAATTGGACTATCTTGATGGGAATCTCATGCTCATTTGAAATGGTTTGTATCAAGGGATTGTATGGTCCACTTATCATAGAGGATTGCATGTTGATTTCAAATGTTTATTTTCCTACAATATCCAAATCTTTGGAATGCAATAGAGGCTCTATTTTATTCAATAGAATGCATTCTTATACTCTAAGTTAGCGCAAAAGAGGACAAAAATTTCTCTATTTTATTGTAAGAACATGTTGATTATGCCTAACATGACAATTGTGTATGTTGGTGGCTACAAGAATTTAAATATAAATTTGTTAATAATTTGTTAATTTCCAAAAATCTCTAGAGGAAGCTTTTAAAAAATCTAAATATTGCCCCAATTACATCCAAACCTACCTCATAATTTTCAGCCACTCATCTTATACTAGATCAATGTATTCATAATAATATCATGTTTTCTTATTTTATGTTGGAGCATGATGCCTTAAACATGGTCTCCAAGGACTCTAATGTATTCTTATAAGACTTATGGTCTTATTTTATGGTGATAAATGAAATGTTTGTAAAACGTAATTATTGATTTGTTGAGTATATTCTTGGATTTATGAGTGTATACCCTCTTATTATGTATAGATACTATTCCCTGTCTAGAAGATAGCCAAGAGCATGTGTTGCAATAACATAATGGATTTGGTACCTGTAACCATGCTTACTCTCTCATGGACCAATATAGCCCAATTTTTTCAAATTTGACAATAGTGGTAGCAAGGATTATTATTGTATTAACAAGCACGTTGAGGCCATATAGAAAAAGAGGTAAAATCCAAGCACTCATAATATGTGATGTGCATATATGTTTCTTTATAAATGGGGCTTAACTTCAACTAATTTTTCACTCTTTTAAAATATTGTATAAGTGGAAGATTTATCATTATGTATCTTTAAATATTATTTTGTGGATTATTGCAAAGCTTACTCAATCCATTGTTTTTAAATATCCAATTAGCTAGATACCTAAACAATGCGAATTTCATGAATGATTATATTGTTTATATGAATTTTGAGTTAGAAAAGGCAAATAAAAACCGCTAAAAAAAAGGAGTAACCTAACGAGGCGGAGGAATTGTCCGGTTTCCAGTGCCGCCCGGAAAAACCTCCGGCTCCGGCCACTGGACAATTCCTCCGCCCTCCGCCACCCAACACGATCTCCACCCAGCTCTGCCACCGCGAGCTCCGCACCTTCCGCATTAACTGACAGGAGGACCAATTTCCATCGCTGTCTGCCGCCCGTGAGTTAATTCTCATTTCAATTCGAATTTTCCGTGCGCTGCTCCTAACCAATTCGCCCGGGCACTCCGCAGCTCCCTCCCCTGCAATTCGCCCGGGCACTCCGCAGCTCCCTCCCCTGCAATGCCCTCCTCTGCAGTTCACCAGGTCACTAAAACACTCCGAAAACTCACAGAACGGTTTCGACTCGCACTGCAGCTCATTAGACTTCTCCTTTAATAAGCAGTACCTTTGAATTTCGACAGTCTTTCTATTCGAGTGAGTAAAGTGCCATTTTCCCTGCGCTTAATTTCTCGAATTTTCTATAGTGCATATGGCTCGAATTTCTGTAGTTGCAATTATATTTATGTGGTTTATTTCTTGCAATTTGCTTTCAGTGTGATTCACTTGCATAACAATCTATATCCATACATATCCCATATCTCAAATGTGCAAAATTAAAATAGATATCCATGAACAAGATAATTTACATAATCTGAATTTACAGACACTGAAATTATGAAATTACACAATCATACTAATGCGAATTTTCCAACCGAATTTAAATAAAATTTCTCTGAAAAATACAGCAGCAACCCAATGACCCTTTATCCCATCCTATCAAATTGCATCTAACTTTCCAACTTCAACCTTTACAATTTTCTGCCTAACTTAATTAAACAAGACGCCTCGACAATTCTCTAACTTATGAGGCACCTGGTATTGTCCCAGTGATAAGACCCTGGCCTGCGAGGCCATCAAAATTGAGACTGCCCATCCCTCGAATATTCTGTGATATTTTTCCGACAGTATACACATTAAATATATAACGGAAAGGCATTTAACTCTACTACTCTTCTTCAGCGTTTGTCCAAAATTCAACTGATTCGTCAATCCAACCCCTCTCCAGATCTCTGATCCTTACAAAACAAAGTAAGTGGGCGTGAGCAGCCCTTGTTAAAGGCAGTTGGTGTCAGTCCCTTAGACGGTATACTAACGGTCCTGGCTTTTCCCCATCCTGCAAGAGAATTTTGCTTTAACACAATGTTACAGTTGTTTAACAAAAGTTCCTGACATCTGGTCGGAACCGATTCACGTTTCCCGTTTTTTTCTTATCAATGTGACCCAGCTTTCCTATCATTCACTGTGTTTGTATTTGCAGAAGTGGTCTTGAGAAAGTATGGGATGTATAATGTCTACATCAACAGATGAAGGGGGCACAAAGAAGAAACCGGAGCAAGGTGGAGAAATGTTTGTTTTTTGTACCAGGTCTGCGCATTCCTAAAAGTATTGACTTTGGCAAATCACTTCAAGGTTACCTCTCAGCAAAAATGGTTGAGCACCTTTCAGCACTTCGGACACGAATAGTTGCCATGGCAGCAGCGGAGGGTCCTGCTACAAGAAATAAAAGAAAGACAGCAACGCAACATGGTAACATTTCTTCATGATTTTATTACTGAGAAACTTATTTTATATTGTCAAAGCATCTCAGTGCAAAGATGTACAAACTTTTGCAAAACACAATTATTGTTCATGTAACATTAGGTTATTTTGAATGATAGAATGCAGGATATAGTGTTCATCAAAGAAACAATGGAAAGACCAATAAAGTGGCTTACATATCAATTACTTCAGTTACAATTTATGGAAACAGTTTATGTAAGGAGTTCTATAAATGATACAGCATGCATGGTTCAGAGACATAAAAGGCTGCAATCTGTGTGCATGTATTATTCTAAGAAAATTACTGTGCTCTGAGAGAATAAATTTTGTAGTACTCTGGTGCGGACATGTTTGCTCCGATGGGAATCTACAGCTTAGTTATATTATGGTAGATTAATCCTCGAAACTCCTCAATATTTTTTTCAGGTGGTTCGACACTGGCTGACCTGCTGCAGGCCCTTGATGATTATCTACCTGTTATGCTGGGATTAACAAAAGGTAATTTTAATAGGACCTTATTTTTCTAGATATTGACAATGTAATTGTGAGTGAATGATTTCATGACCAATACTTAGCATGGACGATATTTAGATTGGAGGAGGAATTGATTAAATAAAAAAATTAGGCCTTTGTGCATAGGATTAGAGATTATGGAAGACATTGGCATTGTGAGAATGAAGATCTATTTGAAAACTGGGCAGAACTTGATTAGTATTCTATTGCTTTATTTTTTATGCAGGAAGTCAACTACAATATTTAGTGGAATTTGTTTGGATCAATCAGGAGGATGAGGAGGATGATGAACAGGTGCTTGTTCCATGGAAGAATGTTACTTCCAGTAGCATTGATGTTCAGGTGTTTGGTCTTGTTTATTGAGGATTGAGATAGTTTTCATTGAAAATCACAGTTCATGGATATTTTTCTTTTCAGGAAACAGCAATATCAAGTGCTTGGTATGAGGTGTTATCTGTTCTACATATGATGTCTATGCTGTCTTTATCACAAGCAAATTCTTTGCTGATCCCAACATCTTCTGTTGATGGATACCAGCCAAAGGTGACAGAAGGTTGGTTTGCCACATCTCAACTGTAACTAAAATGATTTTTTCAGTACCTCATATATTTCTTTTCATGTAGAATGATTTTGCTTTACCAGGCAACTTTGTGCTGGTCTGTATTTATTCATGCATTTTAATTCCCTTTAGCTGTTTAATTTCTTCAATATTTGCTGTTTTGATTAGCATTTCTGATCTGGAATTTGTTTATTCCAACTATAAGAGAACAAGAAAGCAGCAATCAACATATTTCTTAAGGCAGCGGGATATTTAGACTGTGCAGTTCGATCTGTCTTGCCTCAAATGCGAGAGGAAGTCAAGTATGCCATTTGCTTGTTCAATGTCTCATATCCTCTGTTAATCATGTTGACTTATTAAGATTGTATTGATTTCTTCTTATAAGTGAACCATGTTAGCTGTTTCCACAAAGAACAAATATGTTTTGATTACAATGTGCTTGTTTGTGTTTTTGTACGTGAAATATGCCTGTTTTACAGGGTTCTGACACATTTTCTCTCAGGTCCGAGTTAATAGATGACAGCTAGACGCAGGCTTTAGGGCTATTTTGAATGATGTTTTGGCGTGACTTCTGGGTATGAATCTCTCCTTCAGTAGGCTGCTTTCTTTCTATGGTGTCACAGGTAGGCCACAAGCTTGCTTTTCTTAGAATCACAAGGCCGAGAGGTATTTCAGTGCTACATAATAGGCCACAGGCCTATATCTCTTGCTCAGGAAGGCAGATATCTAGCCAAAAGGGTAATCACCAACCTATATTGACAGCGAAGAAGAGCAGAGAGGATTAGAGGCCCAATCACAGTGATTGTGGAAATCTAAAAGAGGAGGAAAGAAGGCGTAGCAGGTTAACAGTAAACCCTAACCAGTGATCAGTATTGCAGCAGCTCCTGAAGCATGTTTTGTCAGAACTGAAGATTGATTGGACCATCTTCCTGTCTAAGGACATTGTTATTAGATCGTCAAATGGAAAGTCAATGTTATTGTACTCTATCTCTCTCTCTGCTAAATTCCTGTGTTCTCTTGTCTTGCTTGTCTTCTGCACTTATGTTCAATGTTCTTTCTTCAGATACTGTGATTACTAATGGAATTAGATTGCTAATAGGATTATAATCTAATGAAGTATTTGATCTAAGCAAAGAACATGTTATCTCCAAAATTTAACAGGGTTTCAGAGCACAGGTGAGGACAAGCCCAAGCTAGAGTAAAAGAGAATGACAATACTATGGAAGAGAGGATAGAAGACTTGATTCTTTCTGCAACAATCCTGGACAAAACCAATCTGGTGGAATATGATCGAAAGAGTGGATACTTCCAAGTTACTAATCTAGGACGCATATCTAATGGTACAATGGCTGCTTATAATGAACATCTGAAGCTGATAATGGGTGACATTGAGCTATGCCGATTATTTTCTTTAAGTGAAGAGTTTAAGTATGTATCAGTAAGAGAAGACGAAAAGATGGAACTTGCAAAGCCGTTAGATTGAGTACCAATTCTGGTTTAAGGAGACTTTGGAAGAGCCCAGTGTAAAGATCAATGTTTTGCTTCAAGCATACGTTTCACAGCTTAAGCTTGAAGGACTTCCTCTCACATCTGACATGGTACCATACTGTAACACACACCCCCCCTCCTTCATTGGCCAGAGGTAGTTACTATGTCACTGTTATGAGAATAGGGTGAAATATATATATTTTTTATATAGATCCAGATATCACGTGATGCAGCAATTTATTTTCTGTTGGTGAGATCTGCCTGTCCAAGGCTGATTTAGCAGGCAAATTGAGAATATTCAGGAAATTATTTGATTGGAGGGATTGTCTGCAACACTTCCAAATTATGAGGATGTGGATCTGTGGAATTATTACAGGACCTTTGCATATTAGTTTTGAATCTATTATTCTCTTACCTGAAGTATATTCCTGTAGCGATTTGAGACCTATGAAAGAATACTACATTCGATCCTGGAGAATTCTCGCATTTGTAGTAACATTCCTGCAATCCTGTGACTACAAATTGCATCCTTGTGACCTCTGTTATGGATGAAATCACTGTCACTGTCTTGCCCTTGGATCCTGTGTGAAAGCTTGAAACTAAAACCATGGAGACAAGTTTCAGTAGGTGGATCATAGAAGCTCCCTTCAATCCTAGCAGACTTGCAGACCTCTCTATTATTATCCGTATCATTTCAATCTTCCAGACCTCTGTTCATTATCACTGTGCAATTATAACAGACCTTAACTCTTGAAAAAATAAATAAATCTTGGAAGCACAGTCCTAGTTGAAAGCACAGGAGTAGCATTGTTTTGCAGACCTTGGAAGCAAAATGATGTCTTTTATCTTGCACCCCTTGTAGATCCAACTAGAAGTCTGCACTGCAACAGACATGAAGCACCCTTGGAGTTTTGACCTCATTATTGAAGCAGCTTGATATCCTGGAGGATATCCCAAAGCAATGTTGAAGTCTTGTAGAAATCATTAATGAAGAGATGGTTTTAGAACTGCTCCTAATCTCTCATTCGAGGACTTCTACATGATGGACTCTCTCTACTGGAATGGTCTAATCATAATTAGCGCTCTTCTGTAAGGCCTCATTGTATTGGCATAACTTCTATTGGGCATCTGCGAGTTATAGTTATATGGTCTCTGTTCATCTAAGATATGCGTTTTGTATGATGCTTTGTCAATTTTGCTCAATGCCTAAAGAACGTAAGTAAATTGCCCCTCCCGGCATGCCTGAGAAGGAAGAGTAGGAAATTTTGAATTTATAAGGAAAATGCATGCTTCTTAGAATATTAAGATGGACAAGATTATGAGGATCCCCTATCCCCCAATTGTAATAGAAAAGTTGTTCCAAATGTTGTTGATGAAGTTCAACCCTTAACAAGTGTAGTGTGAAGGAACCATTCATGTAGAGTGGCTAAATAAGTTTCTTGTGATGCTATATGACAAATGGCTTTTCTGTCACACATAAGGCATATACATGAATCATGCTTTGCTTAGACAATGCTTTGTTAGTCTATGGTTATGTGGTTTTTGGTGTATGGACAGTTGGTAAGGATAAATATTTTTAGAGTTTGCAAGCAATTCCAATAAAGTGGTGATTGCTAGATGTGCTTTTTGCAGAATAGTTGTAGTATTGAAAGTGTTGCAGTGTAAATGAACACAAATTATCTAATTTTTGGAATTATATATGATTGAAAAACATGTTGAGTATTAGGAAATAGATAATTGTCTACTTGTTTAACATGAATTTATTGTTATTTTATTTTTCAGGTTTTTGAACTGTAAAAAATGGTGCACAAGTGGCATTTATGCATTGAAGTGTCTTGCTTTCCAAATCCAGGTCGAGCAGTTATTAAATTCGTCCTTTACAATATGGAAACAAATAATTTATTTCATGGAAAGAGAGAAGTGCCTAGAATGACAACAAACAATGAGGCATATTACATTGCCCTTGTTGAAAGGATAAAAGAGGCAAAACAACATGATGTCAATGATATTGAAGTCTTCACCAACTCATAGTTGATATGTAATCAGATATAAGGCATCTATCGGGTTCAGAAGGACAATCTACAACCTCTTCATAAGGAAGCAATAAATTGGAGTTTTCAATTTCAACGTTTTACCATCAATCGCTCTGCAGATAATGAAAAGATGTCCACTGATATAATGTCCAGAGCATTTTTAAGCACATATGTAGATGTCAAACATGACATAGCATCACCATCCACTGCAACAAAAATCATTGATCACCATCAATATAGATCCCCATTGTGCGAATGGGTTGTTGTTATCATTTTTCTGGGGTCTATCATAGCATGGTTCTTTCACTAAAGAAGAACCTGTTAATGTTTTATTTTTCCCCAACATGCAATGATTACGGTTTTTTGTATGGGAGACAAATTTATGGACAAATGTTATATATTCCATGTACATGGACAAATGTATTTTGAGAAAAGTAACTGGTTCATGGTTTTGTGATTATCATTAATACATTATGGTGTTGTCTAATCCTTCCAAACACCTTCTCAGATCTTTAATTCTTGAGAGATATTGATATGCTATGTGATTTGTTCGTTGGTTGTTGATCAATGATGAAAGGTTTCTTTACTATGTTTATAAAGAATTTATTCTGAATAACACTATTATTCCTGTCGAGAATAGAAATTCGTTTAGATACTTTGCATTATTTTATAAAATGTGGATAAATATAGGGTAGTTATGGTGTTTTGACATTGCTGTAAATTATGTCTGAGCTTAAAGAACTTAAATTTTCAAAATTTCGATAAGGATCTTAGAGGCATCTTCATAAGCATCACTTTGTTTGTGTGATAAAATAAGCTCTCACATCACAAACACCAAAGAGTGCACGCGATTACATTCAATGATACAGCGGGTCCTTTCCGAAAAATGTCCAAGCCATGTAGTTTCGAAGATCGTAAATGTTTAACCAAGATGGCAAAAAGTTTATTAAAGAACTTCAAAAATATAATTCTGACTTTGTTATTGTCAAATTAGATTTTCCATTCAAAATAAAAAATTCAGGTATTGTTGAAAGTAATCAAATCCTTTCTGCGATCTTTAGAAACCTGAAAATCAATTTGTCTAATGCTGTCCATATTGTTAACAATTTTGATATGATGTGACAGTTATCAAATCTTATGTTTTACAAGATACCAAAAGTTTCATGACATGATTAAGAAAGTGCATCATATATAGCTTCTATTTATATTTCAACCATTCTTCTCATAATAAGGAATGAAAACAATTAAGAGAGAGCAAAGCAAGAAGAATCAAGGGCAACACTAATTTTGTTGTTCATTCTCAAACTATTTGTGAGAAAGTGAAACTAATGGTGAACAAAAACCATAAGCATTATGGGTAACACAAATTCTTCCATCATGATTTAAGCGATATAAATATTAACACCACAAGCATGATTAATGATAAAACCGTTTCAATGATAGTCCAAGCCATAGAAAGTTAATTACTATTTCAGAGAGGCATCAACAGGTACTTCATTCATGCAATGATTGCATAGAAAACGCTATCTTAACAACTTATTACACATGCAAGATTGTATTGCAATCATTAAATATTACAAACTAGTAAACCATCTTATTTCAGATGCTTAGAGATCATTCTAACCTCCCTCAAAATTCAGTTTATAGCCAAAAAATTACCTTTAATAAATATGACAGATATGACAATAATAAACATGAACAATCTGACCAGTGCAAGCCACACAACTCCATACTGCCCTATAAAATGCAAGCAACGATCATGCAAATGCAAAACTATTGCAATATCCAACGACTGTAGTGGAGCGATCTTAATTACTTTTATGTCAGAGGCCACGTTCTGATGCATCAGTTCAATTTGTTACAAGTACACAAGAGCACCATTAAGTCCAATTTATTGCAGGTACAAAAGACCGTTAGGTCTAGACAGCCCAAATGTAGCAGTAGCAGTCTCATGGCTGCAGTCTGGAAATTCCACTCTGAGGAAGAGGAAAACTCAATTAGTGCATCCATAACTTCATGAATTATGGTTCCAGTGCCTATGGAATCCCAAGTGATTTTCCAGTATAATTGCTGAAGGAATAACTTTTCAGCGAGGTCCTCTTCCTCTTTCCAGTTCAGTTGCTTGAAGTTTCAGCCATTTCGGATGAGTAGATTTAATGATTCTACTCTTAGGTCTGATATTCTGATATGATTTCGAAGGGTATCTGTATGTTATTTCATCGATAATAGTTGTATGTTTGATTCTTCAGAATATTCACAAATTCTAATATGTAACAGTTGATGGGTTTCATGTGGAGGAAGCCTTTTTTCTCCCTTGATTAAAATGCGATAAGCAAGTAGTCTTCCAAACTCCTTCACCAGCTGGGTGGCAAAGACAAATTTTAATTGAAAAGCACTTTTTATTAATATTTGTGTTCCTTTAAAGGTCAGACCAGTTTTGTATATCCTACATAACAGTTTTAAGGGATGGTAGTAAATGAGTCGACCATTCTACGAATCTGAAAGTGTCAAAAGTTTGAACTAGCCATTAATGACTATAATCCTCGTTCTCCAATGTATGAGAAAATTGATCGCTATGACTAGAGATATATTTGGGACATTTGCAAAAAAAATAAATGGGACTGTTCATAATGTTTCAAATGGGTGTGCAACTTTACAAAATTTTTAGACTCAAATTGCAACTAAGTTAATTTGATCTTGAATTTGGTTGATCTCTCTTCATTACTATGTATCTGTCCAAGTTTTGGTATTTTAATTTTGAACTTCTCATATTTTATTGTAATCATGCACAACTTGAACAGTTTGTGTTTGCACATGATTGTGCAAATGGTCTCCAACAGAATGTTAAACTCTACCGAAGGGATTTTACCACAGGGAGCTTGTAGAAAGAGGGAGGAGATTCAATGAATTTTCAAAAAAGGCATTTTGGAGAGATAACATGAATTTACATTATGTTATTTTTATCAAACAAATGCACATAACATGGAAGGGAATAGTGCCTAAGCTAGTTGTAATTTGATCCATTCAGTTGTTATGGCTCTCTCAATGCTGTATCTACAGTTCAGTCTGAAGGGATAATTGTTGTTGCACAATTAATTATCAGTTTTAGTTCCTATCTTTGACGGGTCAACTGCTTATTTTTGCTGGAAGGTGTCTTTGGATATATGTACTTGTTATATCTCAATTCCTTGAAAGTGGAACATCCACCTATGGCACCGTGTTGTTCTAAAAGTCATCTGACTTTACTGGAAAAATATTATGATTACTGGTTTGCCACCCACTAATCACTTAATTGAACTTTCCTCAATTAAATTTGGGATAGGCTTCTTAATATTTAGATCCAGGTTTATAATCTAGATGTCTAAGTTTATAATCTAGATGTCTAAGTTTAGACTCTTTTAGATAGTGTAAATAAAAGTTCA
Organism: Pinus taeda; assembly: GCA_000404065.3. Classification (NCBI taxonomy): domain Eukaryota; kingdom Viridiplantae; phylum Streptophyta; class Pinopsida; order Pinales; family Pinaceae; genus Pinus; species Pinus taeda. The sequence continues at coordinate 12,799 of APFE030002274.1, forward strand.
CTCAAGCATTGAAAAAAAGCTCATTCTTTCAAGTGGGAAAGACGTATTAGGTGTAAGGCAACAGTTATGATCCATATTCTATGGTGAATTGGAACCTACAGAGGACTTGCAGTTTCATCTTTCTATGTAAAGCAAGGGTTTTTACACTTCAAAGTTTGAGAGGAAATATTCACGTTGTGCAGAGTTTTTCCCTAGTTAGAAATGAAACTGTGTCTCATATTGATTCAAATAAAGTAGTGCTGCAAGCATGTTTCATTTGATATTCTACTTGAAATGTCCACCTTACTTACTGGTAGACCACTGGCCATTTATTTCCAGCAACGTTCTGCAACAAAGGTGACATTCCCTTTGGTATGGACAAATACCTGCTGCAGCCATCCTCTCTACAGGGAGTCTGAGCTCATTGAGGAGAACAGTTTAGGCATTTTTTAATCCTTGTTTTCACTTCTAGTTGTTGGGCATCAATATTTTTGTTATGATTCCATTTTTTATCATCTACAGTGCCCAACTGAAGCAATTTATATTTGTCATTGGTGTCTAGGGATCAGAAATGCAGCCCAAAGGAAGCTGTATGATGAACTAGGCATTGCTGCAGAAGATGTTCCAGTCGATCAGTTTGTGCCACTTGGTCGCATACTTTATAAGGCTCCTTCTGATGGAAAGTGGGGGGAGCATGAATGTACATGATGATTTCAGATTTTCAATTTTTGGATCAAGTGTTGGGTTCTGCAAAGTAAACAACATTTCTATATATTGCGTGTTTCTACCATGAATATGAGTTTCAGAGCAGTTTTAAAATGTCAAATAAAATAGCTCTTTTTGATCTGTGTGTTTTATTGCAGTGGATTACCTTGTTTTCATTGTTCGGGATGTTGCCATGCATCCCAATCCAGAAGAGGTTGCTGATGTTAAGTACGTAAGGAAAGAGCAGTTGAAGGAGCTCATAAGGAAAGCAGATGCTGGTGAAGATGGAGTTAAGCTTTCACCTTGGTTCCGTCTGGTTGTCGACAACTTCTTGTGTGATTGGTGGAATAAGGATGAAAATGGCACTCTGGCAGAAGCAGTTGATATGAAAACCATACATAAATTGACTTAGAATGGTTGCGAAGCACCCAAATCCTTTTTTATAGACTCCAGGATTTGAAATCTATTCAACAATAATGGCATATTTCAGTTAAGGCGAAATGTACACATATAACAGCCTGTGGGATATTCAGCATGACTTAATGTCTATTTTTATTTCTATCCTTTATTTTCATTGGTTTGAAAATAGCATGCATATTATGTCACAAGCAACCATACTCTCGAGTCAATATTTATATGCCTATATTGTTACCTTTGTTTCTTGTTATGTAATTGTATTTTCCTGCTAGCATTTTTCTAATGCCCCTTGATCTTTGTAAGCCTTTGAGCTTGCAATCTTTTGTTTTCTTCTTGCCTCCTTTATGCTTTCAAACATGCCTTTCTTTCCAGTGTCATGTTTGTGCTGTTGATTCTGTATCTCTTTGTCTTCCTTTCTGACAACTTTGATTTCCATATTTATGGTGTTGTTGACATGCGAAACAATGTTGTTGAATTGTTAGTACATTGATTAGTAATCAACATTATAAACAGTTGATTACTAATCAATGTACTAACAATATGATTTATATAATATTTTAAATCATACATGTTAAATGCACAAGTAACATCTTTTAGGGCAATTCCAGCAGCACTAAATTGTATGAACCTCCATGGTGATGACATCTCATGATGTTCTGCAATGCCCATGTAAAATTCTATTTGTGAATACCCTTGCAGCAAAACTTCTTGGATATACATTCCTTATACATTGATTGAGCAGAGCTTTGAATCTTGAAAGATATGAGGAAATGCAAGTTGCAGGAAGGTTAGTTAACCATTACTCAATTCAAATAATAGGCAATAGAATATTTACTCTCCGATTTCATGCTTTGAGAACATCATAAGCCAAAGAATAGGCTTTTGGTTGCTGTAAGGACTAGGACAAATGGTTCCTAGCACACATTTTCTGAATTTCATATTCTAAAGTCATAATAAGTATTTTACTCGAGTCATGTGCATGCTTAGCTGATAGAAAGATGAGAAAAGGTGGCAAAATGAGGTTAACAAATTAATAACTTTCAAAGTCAATGGGATTGGTGAGTAGTGAGAAGTGATAGTAACTGAATTGGACACAAGTATCAAGATGTGGATTTTTGAGAAACACAGAATCAGGCATGCAGTAAATTGGATAGGTTGCAGAGGTGCAATCCTTGGGATTTTACCAAGATATCTCAGCCATATTTAAGATACAAATATACATGTTGGACATAAATATCTCCAGCACAGATTGTCCATTAGTTTCTCAACTCCAAAGTAAACAAGGTGACCTTTTCAACACATAGTCAAACAAGTTATTGGAATCGTCTGTTGCATGTTGCAAGCCCCATCCTTGCTAGATCTACTTTTTTATATTTTGGAGTATGAAGGTCTTATTGAAACCAAGTTAACTTCCTTTGAATCTGGTACCTAATATTTTCTCATTTTCCCATGGCACTACATAATGTAATTACGCCAAGAGGTAAAAATTGACAAATAAATTGCAACTTTAGCTACTGTGAAAGTCTGTAAAGTATAGCTCCAAATATGTGAGAGTTTGTGTTCATAACTTTACAGACAATGAAAGTCTCTTGTTCAGTGACTGTTCAATTAAATAGCATGCTTACTTTCTCCAGATTTTTACTCTTTGTGTGTTTTTCTGCTATTAGCTATCTGGCACTGGCATAGGTTACCGGAGTGCATAATTACTAAGTCATTCAGTGGCTCACGATATTTCTCACAATTTTAGAACATAGCTCTCTTGAAAGAGAAGACTTTTCTTGTCAAAATTTTATGTGAAATTCCAGTTTTTTTCTAACTTCTTGAGTGAGGTGAATCTATTGAATATTCCCATCCAAAATTAATTAAATCTATTACCAACTAAACCTTGGCTCTTGCACTCTAGAGTATACAATCAATAGTGTGCAAATCCGTTACTGAAGCCCTGCAAATTCAGTTGAGGGAGGAATGGCAGAATGAGCACAAGATGGGAGAAATATTGGTGAAGAATTTATTAGGTGGTTCGAAGCACTGGATGCTAGATTGTAGCATGGTGATTTTGAAGAGGGACAAGAGAACCATGGAGCTCAAGTAGGGGTAATTGATGTTGAGAAATGTAGCTCAGACAAGAACTTCCTGCACAAGCTTCAGTATGAATGCGGAGTGAGTGGTTTTAGACATTATGAGGAATGATGCAGAGGACAAGATGACATAGTGAGACCTACAACAGAGAGCAGCAGAATCTACAAAATCCCAATCCTGCTATCGTCTCAACAATTTGATTTCCAGACAGATGCAAATTACTCACAATAGTTCCTTTTTCTGAGGTTCCATCAAAGAACTCCTAAACTTGTATTTTATTGATTACCAAACGTAGTGGAGCTGAACATCGAAAGTTTAGAAATATAACAGATTGCTAACAAAAAATTCACTGCAATGGATTTCATTATATTCAATTTATTACAAAATGCTAGAACTGTTTCCTCAAGACCGTGGAAACTGCCACAGTATTAAATAATACTTTCCTTGTGCTTCCAGAGCATCATTTCATGTAATGATGCCTATACAAAAGGTAAATTAATCTATCATAGCTTTATCACTTGTTGTACAACTGGAACTTGGAAAACCATGGACTAGATAAAATACAAGCCTTCAACCATGACCATCACTTCCATGATGCATTTTACAACAAAAAATATTTGTATAGATAAACATTGTGTGCTTGGCAAAAGACCACATTGTGTGCTTGGATGAGAATTGCATGCTTGGAAAAATACCACATTGTGTGCTTGGCTGACAATTTATGTCTTCCACATTGAGGTTCAATGCATGGACAATCCTGGTTGGAAGCAGAACTGTAGAACAACCTAAAAAAAAGAGCATCCACGTTAAAATTTTGAAAATTAATCAACACCATCATTATCCTAGCAGACCATAAACTATATGTGACCAGGAACATCAACATGCATATAAACACGAGCACACAAGATCAAAATAAACACTTTCACCGAACACACAACTAAAAGATAACAACCGACGTTGATTTGGGCAATAGGACAGTTAACACTTTATCACAAGCATAAAAGGATAGAACATCGTTCAGTGAATATCAACAAATCATGAAGAGGGCATGTTCAAAATAACATAACAATCTACTATGCTATCATATACTATTCCATGAAGGCAAAATCAGCTTGATGAAGTCATGAAAATCCAACGAGATCTGACTAGAGGCAAGGAGCAAAAAATCCAACAACAAAAAATGCAATGATAAGGTTCAAACTTCATTGGCCTTTCACCATCTAACCATAAATTTATAAAGATGTAAAATATAAATATCTATAAATCTAATAAACATCGAACCATGAACATAGGTATGAGAACATAGTAACTACATGTTTAAGTATAAAAATCAAACATGTTGCATGAACATAAATAAGTAAAGAGATTCTATTTGACAGCCAGCATGATGGATAGGGAAAAAATAACAGCATGAGCATGAGCAGATTATGAGAAAGGTATTTTCATAACAACATAACAATAGGGAAACATAAATATACTTATCATATGAAAAAGGGTCACTTGACGACGCCATGAAAACCTAGCTTATCTATTCTTTGTGCATACCTCATTGATTCCCACTAGAGTTGAAGTCCTTCCATAGATGATCAGTCATGGTAGAAAATGATGCTTCTCCACTTATTCTATAGTTACCTAGAAAAGTGTCAAACATTATCGCAAAGAAATGTTCTAGAGCATCAAGGTATATGTGCACACACAATGAAAGAGTGTCAAATGTACCTGGCATGGCAGGTAAGGTTGGATGGTCTTGCATCTCCCTTTGGTCTTGGGTTATCGTGATAAAGACAACATAGACATCATATGTAGAACAGATAACACCTTATACCAAGCACTTGATATTGCTGTTTCCTGAAAAGAAAAATATCCATGAACTGTGATTTTCAATGAAAACTATCTCAATCCTCAATAAACAAGACCAAACACCTGAAACATCAATGCTACTGGAAGTAACATTCTTCCATGGAACTAGCACCTGTTCATCATCCTCCTGATTGATCCAAACAAATTCCACTAAATCTTGTAGTTGACTTCTTGCATAAAAAATAAAGCAATAGAATACTAATCAAGTTCTGCCCAGTTTTCAAATAGATCTTCATTCTCACAATGCCAATGTCTTCCATAATCTCTAATCCTATGCACAAAGGCCTACATTTGTTTATTTAATCAATTCCTCCTCCAATCTAAATATCGTCCATGCTGAGTATTGGTCATGAAATCATTCACTCACAATTACATTGTCAATATCTAGAAAAATAAGGTCCTGTTAAAATTACCTTTGGTTAATCCCAGCAAAATAGGTAGATAATCATCAAGGGCCTGCAGCAGGTCAGCTAGTGTCGAACCACCTGAAAAAAATATTGAAGAGTTTCGAGGATTAATCTACCATAATATAACTAAGCTGTAGATTCCCATCGGAGCAAACTTGTCCGCACCAGAGTACTACAAAATTTATTGTCTCTCAGAGCACAGTAATTTTCTTAGAATAATACATGCACACAGATTGCAGCCTTTTATGTCTCTGAACCATGCATGATGTATCATTTATAAAACTCCTTACATAGACTGTTTCCATAAATTGTAACTGAAGTAATTGATATGTATGCCACTTTATTGGTCTTTTCATTGTTTCTTTGATGAACACTATATCCTGCATTCTATCATTCAAAATAACCTAATGTTACATGAACAATAATTGTGTTTTGCAAAATTTTGTACATCTTTGCACTGAGATGCTTTGACAATATAAAATAAGTTTCTCAGTAATAAAATCATGAAGAAATGTTACCATGTTGCGTTGCTGTCTTTCTTTTATTTCTTGTAGCAGGACCCTCCGCTGCTGCCATGGCAACTATTCGTGTCCGAAGTGCTGAAAGGTGCTCAACCATTTTTGCTGAGAGGTAACCTTGAAGTGATTTGCCAAAGTCAATACTTTTTGGAATGCGAAGACCTGGTACAAAAACAAACATTTCTCCACCTTGCCCCGGTTTCTTCTTTGTGCCCCCTTCATCTGTTGATGTAGATATTATACATCCCATACTTTCTCAAAACCACTTCTGCAAATACAAATACAGTGAATGATAGGAAAGCTGCGGCACATTGATAAGAAAAAATGGGAAACGTGAATCGGTTCCGACTAGATGTCAGGAACTTTTGTTAAACAACTGTAACATTGTGTTAAAGCAAAATTCTCTTGCAGGATGGGGAAAAGCCAGGACCGTTAGTATACCGTCTAAGGGACTGACACCAACTGCCTTTAACAAGGGCTGCTCATGCCCACTTACTTTGTTTTGTAAGGATCAGAGATCTGGAGAGGGGTTGGATTGACGAATCCGTTGAATTTTGGACAAATGCTGAAGAAGAGTAGTAGAGTTAAATGCCTTTCCGTTATATATTTAATGTGTATACGTCAGCAAAATATCACAGAATATTCGAGGGATGGGCAATCGCAATTTTGATGGCCTCGCAGGCCAGGGTCTTATCACTGGGACAATACCAGGTGCCTCATAAGTTAGAGAATTGTCGAGGTGTCTTGTTTAATTAAGTTAGGCAGAAAATTGTAAAGGTTGAAGTTGGAAAGTTAGATGCAATTTGATAGGATGGGATAAAGGGTCATTGGGTTGCTGCTGTATTTTCATAGAAATTTTATTTAAATTCGGTTGGAAAATTCCCATCAGTATGATTGTGTAATTTCATAATTTCAGTGTCTGTAAATTCAGATTATGTAATTATTCTGTTCATGAATATATATTTTAATTTTGCACATTTGAGATATGGGATATGCATGGATATAGATTGTTATGCAAGTGAACCACACTGAAAGCAAATTGCAAGAAATAAACCGCATAAATATAATTGCAACTACAAAAATTCGAGCCATATGCCCTATAGAAAATTCGAGAAATTAAACGCAGGGAAAAGGGCACTTTACTCACTCGAATAGAAAGACTGTCGAAATTCAAAGGTACTGCTTATTAAAGGAGTAGTCTAACGAGCTACAGCGTGAGTCGAGCCCGTTCTGTGAGTTTTCGGAGTGTTCTGGTGACCTGGTGAACTGCAGGGGAGGGCGCTGTAGGGGAGGGAGCTGTGGAGTGCCCGGGTGAATTGGTCAGGAGCAGCGCGTGGAAAATTCGAATTG